>BQNB010169696.1:0-13752 GCA_026074375.1 Tanacetum coccineum | reverse complement strand
AAAATACATTGTATTTGTATGTTTTGCATTTGTATTATGCAGGTAACGGATATTCACTAAAGGATAAAAAACAAAGCCAAACCGGACAAAACCAAGCACGAATTTGAAAAGATCACGAAAAACCAAGGCCAAAGGTACAAAAGGATTGAAAACGGAGCTAAAAC
Organism: Tanacetum coccineum; assembly: GCA_026074375.1. Classification (NCBI taxonomy): domain Eukaryota; kingdom Viridiplantae; phylum Streptophyta; class Magnoliopsida; order Asterales; family Asteraceae; genus Tanacetum; species Tanacetum coccineum. The sequence continues at coordinate 13,588 of BQNB010169696.1, read as the reverse complement.
GGACATTTTCGGATCGACTCGACAACGTTTGTGCATTTAATGAAGTTAAGACAAAGTCAAAGTCAACCCCGGGATACGACATTGGAAAAGGCATCAAAAAACGAACCCGAATCCCTATTATGATAAAATGGGCTGACTCGTACCCATTTTAGTAGGCCGAGTCAACCCACTTTATTTAAAATCCTTTTAAACCTTTAAAGCCTAAAAAATATCAAAAGCCCATTTAATTAAAAAACCAAACAGGCCCAACATATACAAAACAAACCGGCCCAAATCCAACCCCCTTTTGGCTTTTGTTAGCCCTCAAAAAACCACCAGACCAACCCCAAGGACTAATAATGCCAAGAATAAGGACGTGTATTCAATTGATATATACGAGTTGAAGGGCCATTGTTGCCAATCTCTCAAACCCTCACCCTTGTCATTACCCAAATAGATATAAAAACAGGGCAACTCCTTTTCCCGCCCTTTTTCCCTATTCATGCTCCTTCAACCTCCTGCACCTCTGCAGCTAGACAACAAAGTTATCACCTTAACATCACCCCACACCCCACATGGGTCAATTGCCATGTTGGCAATCCCATGAAACCCTATTGGTGGATTAAAACGACAAGAAGATAAAGGGACCAGATCAAGACCTTGAGCTCTACTCAAATTTGGATGGCTTAGATTGATTTGTTTCTCACTCACACAACAAACACACCTTAGTTTCTGTCTCAGCAAAGAAACACAATGGGAAGAGGACAAAGACCAAAGAAGACCATGTCTTAAGTCGTTTCTATATATAGGGTCACTTGTAAGCCACTTGGCATTGAGTAGTAGTTAGTTTCTTACCTAGCATTTTTATTTTCAGCTTATTTAGTTTACTTGTAATGTTTTGAAGTTTAATGAAATCTAAGTTTGTTTCTTAAAAATCTGTTTTAAGCTCTGTTGTTTTCAAGTCTTGACTATGTTTCAAAAGCCTTCATAAGCTCTTATAAGCTCTTAATCATACACACAAGTAATCTGTTTTTAACTATATAAAAAGGACTTAAGGAAATTTCATAAAAATATCAAAAAGAATCTCTCCTAAAAATTACCATAGCTCAATCTTAGATGATAAGCCAGCCAAGGAAAGGCTTATCCACTCTCACTAGCTTGTATTATACAAGCTAGAGCTTCTAGTTTGGTTTGTTTACCCTGTTTTGAGCAAGGGTGTTGTAAATTTTCTTATTTTTCAAGTTTTTCTTATTACTGTTCATTAGCTTATTTTCTGCTTATTCATGCTTTTTATTGCTTATTGATATTGTTAGATGCTATTCATGCTTAGTTAATGCTCATTTGTCCTTTGTTTTGAGTTATTCTTCAAACTGTCTTACTTTCATTTATAATTGCTTAATCTCTATTTGCTTATTCTAGTGCTTATATTTTTTTGGATTCTGCTTATTGGTGCTTAACCTTACTTACTTTTTATCTGTCTTTAAATATATTTGTTTAAATCTTTGAAAGTTAGCTTAAAAATTGATTTAGAAAAGTTAAAGGGGTGTTTGGGTCAAGGGCTGAAAACGGGTCAAAATTGTGTAAAATGGTTCTTGGGTCACTAAGTTACTTTTAATAAGCTTGCTTTAGTTGATTTAACCTGTTTTTAAAAGTTCTTTAAGCCCTTAAGGTTGTTTTTGGCTTTTGTCTATTTGATGTGTAAAACTGTCAAGTTAAAACAGATTTATAAAGCTTGTTTGATTAAACTTTTTAAAACTGTTTGTGAGCATTGTTTTAGTATAGTTTTAATGTTAAAATGAAGTAAAGTATGGTGGTTATAAGTATGCATTTGTTTTCTTAAAATTGAGTATCTATCTGTCAAAGTCTTTATTCAAGTTTTTAATAGTTAAATTTTAATCTTAAATTTAAGATAGTTAAAGTTAATATTAGGTTCTGATTTGTGCATGCATAGATAGTTAGTAGTATTAAGTTTATCTGTTTTAGCTTATTTTTCACTTTTGAGCTTATTTGGTGGCTTATTCTTAGGGCTGCTAGTAGGTGTTTGGACTTGTTATAAGCTAAAAATCCCTACAACTTGCAATCTGTGATAGCCATTTTTCTACCTTATAGCTTATTTAGTCTTGCTTATCTAGGGTTAGTATAAGCTCAATAGGAGTAGTTTTAAGCCCCTTAGTAGCTTGTTAAGCTTGATTGAGCTTATTGGCATTTTAGCTTAAAAAATTTAGAGTACAATAGGCCTTTAGTGAGTCTATCCTTTTAGCTTAGTCCGGCTTAATGTTTTGGCTTATTTTTGCTCCCTCTAACTTATTAGGAGTAGTGTATTATATGTGTTAGCTTATCTTGTGTTTTCACTAGCTTATTTGTCCTTAAATGTCCAAACAGTTAGCTTAATATTAGTCTTAGTGTAAAAAAGGTTAAACTTCCACTTTTGGTTTGCTTATTTTAGCTTATTTATAAGTCCTGGTAAAAAGTCTGTTTGCAAAAGTTTCTTATTTATGTGAGTAGTTTAAGTTTTGAAAAAGAAAATTGAAAAAAAAATGTTTTTTTTTAAAAAAGGGTGAGGCATGGGGTTTGAACCCATGACCTCCCCCTTACATAGCACACGACTTAGCACACACACACAACACCAACTGCCCTAGGGTCTTTTTCAAGTTATCCCTTGCATCACTTTAGTTTAATAGTCATTTCCTTTTTTAGCTTTTTAGATCTTATTTGCTTATTTTACTGCTTATTTATTTAGCCTAGCTTCAAGTTTTTAATTTTCCTAGCTTCTTCATAGTATAAACTACTTTTTGTGATTTTTTGAGATTTTTCTATATTAGTTTACTATTTTTTATAATTTATTTTCTTTAAAACTGTTTTTAAATCATAAAAAATTATAAAAAAGTCAAAAAAATATAATTCTTTTTTTAAAATTCGTTTATCATTTTGCACTTAGGAAAATTAATTTTGCTTTTGTAGGATCATTTTTGTAAAATTTCGTTTTTTAAAGAACGGGATTCAAACCCAGTTCTCGTTTTCTTCGTTTTTTTACTTTAAAAGCTTTCGATTTAGGATTTTCTTTAATTTTCCTTTTAGTTTAGTCGTTTAGGATTAGAAAAACTTAAAAAATCATTTTAGGGTTTTAATTCGTGATAATTTAAGTTTTTAAATCGCGTTTTTAGGATTCCCGTTTTGCATTTTTAGTTTTAAATTAGTGACCTTAATTGTTTTTAGTGTAATTTGCTTTAATTTCCCGTAGAATTAGAAAACCAATTAAAAATCCTGTTCCATTCAATCATCGATTATCAAACCATCTCGACTTTCCAATTCACTCCTCGTTGGGGAAAACGACCCGGGAATATCATATACTACTCGGATTTTATTGATTTTCTTGATAATTATCCTTATTATATATTTATAAGTATTATATATTTATTTATATATTTTAAAGGGGTAGTTTCGAGCAAATCAATTTTTGGCGCCGCTGTCGGGGAGGAGTGTAAGCGTTTGTCGTTTCGAAGTTTGACAATTTGTGCTTTGAAGATCCTTCCCCGTGAAGTTATTTTTGTTATTAAAAATATAAAAATACAAAAATATTTTTTATTTTCTTTTTAGTATATTTATAAAAACAAGAAAAACCTAAAAATATAAAAACATTGTCCATTAAAAGAAATAAAAATCACAAGTTGGTAAAAGAACACCATCAAAATAATACTTTTAATAGAAGTATTATCATTAATAAGTTCCCGAACCAAAGAATCAAAAACTTACTTTTTGTGTCACTTGCGAGGTACGGTTCACCTTTGAAAGATAAACAAACTCAAAGAGGGGTATAAGGCGGGTTGTTCCTAGGAATTACGACCCTAAAAGAGAAATGTTTTTAATAGCTTCGCGCTTTCCTACTCCTCCGCTCCTTTGTGCGTTTTTCTTTTCAAAGAGTTATCGAGAAGCTTGTTGATTATTAGGTTTAAGTTGTTTTATCTCGTTGTCCGTTATTAAAATAAATTGTGAATTCATTGTTGATAAACCAAAAAAAATATTAAAAAATAAAGAAAAAATTAGTGTAAATTTTCTTTTTATAATTTAGTGCATGCGCACTCGTTCTCAATCCCGTAATCTTAACCGTCAACAACAACAAGCCCCACCGACTTTTGTTGAACCATTTAATCTTGTGGAACCAATTGAAAATCCAGATCCTCCCGTAGTTACGATGGCCGATAATCGTACTATGGCTCAATTGCTCGAAGCACCCACCGAGGGTTACGAGGATGCCATCGTTGTTCCCGAGATCATCGCGGACAACTTTGAGCTTAAGCACGGTTTGCTTACCCTCGTTCAAAACATACAATTTTTCGAACATGACAAAGAAGACCCTCATGCTCACATCCGTTATTTCAACAAGATCACTTCTACGATGAAGTTCCCGAACGTCCCGAGTACGTCAGTTAAGCTTTTCCCATTTTCACTCGAGGGGGCCGCCCGGATTTGGCTTGAAAAAGAACCCCCTCGATCGATTCTTACATGGGATGATCTTGTTTCAAAATTCATCAACAAATTTTGCCCTCCCTCCAAGACAACAAATCTTCAAAATGAAATCACGAGATTTCAACAAAGATTTGATGAATCATTTTATGAGGCATGGGACCGATTCAACGATCTTCTTCGGGCGTGCCCACATCATGGATTTTTGGAATTGCATCAACTTGATACATTCTACAATGCCTTGAACTCAAATGATCAAGATTCGTTGAATTCCGCCGCAGGTGGTAATTTTTTGGATAAAATGCCTCGAGAATGCCTAAGAATCATCGAGAGCAAATACAAAGTTCGTAATTCACGTAACAATCCAGTTGTTGCCAAAGTGGGTACGAGCACTTCCACCCCTGGTATCTCACCCGATGTAGCCGCTCTCACCACCGATGTTGTCGAACTCAAAGATATGATGAAAACTTTGATTCTCGATAAGAAAAAATCCCAAGCTCCCGCAACCATAAAGGCGGTCAAGGAAAAATGTGTAACTTGCGGTGGTGCTCATTCTTACTGAAATTGTCCCGCCACCGATGGCAACGTTTATCGTGACAATATTCAAGAATATGTTTCCCAAGCCGCCATGGCTATTTTCAATCAAGGAAATACCGGTTACCGAGCCCCGATTGCTAATCAAATTCGACCTCCTGGTTTTCCTCCCGTTAAACAAAACCAAGGAAATAATCAAAACCGTTACAACCAAAACCGAGGGAATAATTACAACCATGGACCAATCCACCAACCCCCGGTTAATTAAGGACAAATTTATCGACCCCAGGTTAATCAACCTCCAGCTTACCAAGCTCCGGCTTACAAAGCTCCGGCTCCTCAAACACAAGGTGTGTCTAAAACTGATTTTGAGAGCTACATCAAAGCTAATTATGCGGTGATGCAAAACATGCAAAGCTAAATGTCCAATATAATGGATTTGCTCACCAAAATCGCAAATTTTATTCCTATTTCTACTTTGGGCTCGGGTTCTCTTCCAAGCAACACCGTTGCTAACCCGAAGGGTGAATTGAAAGCAATCACCACCCGAAGTGGTGCCTCTTATGATGGACCTCAAGTTCCACCACCGACTTCTTCTCTTCCTAAGGTGGTGGAAAACGAACCCGAGGTAACAAAGGACACAATGCCTCTTACTAATAACGGAAGTACCAAATACGTCCAACCTCCGGTTGTCCAAGTTCAACCTCATGTACCAAATTCTGAACCCGTTGTTGCTCCCGTTAGTGCTCCGATGCCTAACCCGAAACCGTCAATTCCGTATCCTTTGAGGCGCAATGATGAAAGGCGCCGTGAAAAAGCTAACGACCAAATTAAGAAATTCTATAAAATCTTTAAAGATTTGTGTTTCGAAATTAGCTTAATGGAAGCTTTGATTCTTATGCCAAAATTTGCCTCAACTCTTAAAGCCTTAATTAGAAACAAAGAAAAATTAAGTGAAATGGCTAGAACGCCTTTTAATGAGCATTGCACGGTGGTCATCCTCAACAAGTTACCCGAAAAACTTAGAGACCCCGGCAAATTCCTCATCCCATGTGATTTTCCTAGAATGGATGAGTGCTTAGCCTTGGCCGATCTTGGCGCTAGCATAAATCTCAGGCCATTATCCGTGTGGGATAAACTTTCTCTTTCGGTACTCACTCCTACTTGTATGACTCTTGAACTTGCGAACCGTTCAATCTCCCAACCGATTAGTATCGCCGAAGATGTTGACGTAAAAGTAGGAAAGTTCCAATTCCTGGCCGACTTTGTAGTCGTAGACTTTGATGCCGATCCCCGAGTCCCCCTAATTCTTGGGAGATCCTTCTTAAAGACCGGACGTGCCTTGATTGATGTTTATGAAGGAGAATTAACAATTCGTGTTGGAAAAGAAGCCGTAGCATTCAATCTTGATCAAACTTCGAGGTACTCCTCTAATTACGATGATATGACAACGAATCGAATCGACGTCATTGAAATGGCTTGTGAGGAGTATTCTCAAGAAGTTCTCTGTTTCTCCGATGTAATCGCGAGTGGCAATCCCACTCCTTATTATGACCCGATCGTTTCTACCTCTTCTCCGACTCTCACTCCCTTCAGGGATAGTGATTTTCTTCTCGAGGAAGTCGACGCTTTCCTCGCTCTTGAATATGATCCAACTTCACCGAAAGTTGATGACTCTTATTATGACCTAGAGGGGGATATTCTTCTTCTTGAAGCATATCTAAATGATGATCCATCACCCCCTCCCAATCAAGGAAATTATTTGCCAGGAATTCAAAAAGAACTTAAAGTTTGTGAAGATAAAACTAATAAATCTTCAATTGATGAACCTCATAAGGTCGAACTCAAGGACTTACCTCCTCATCTCGAATACGCATTTTTGGAGGGTGACGACAAGTTGCCCGTCATAATTGCTAAAGACTTGAGTATGGACGAAAAAGCCGCTCTCATAAAGGTTTTGAAGTCACGCAAGCGAGCCATCGCTTGGAAACTCTCCGACATAAAGGGTATTAACCCAGAATTTTGTACTCACAAGATTCTTATAGAAGAGGACTACAAACCGGCGGTCCAACACCAAAGACGGGTGAATCCAAAGATCCACGATGTCATCAAAAAGGAGGTTGAAAAACTTCTTGATGCCGGATTAATTTACCCGATCTCGGATAGTCCTTGGGTAAGCCCCGTACATTGCGTACCGAAAAAGGGTGGCTTTACCGTTGTTGAAAATGATGAAAATGAGTTGATCCCGACTCGATTGGTTACGGGGTGGCGTGTGTGCATTGACTACCGTAAGTTAAATGAAGCCACCCGTAAAGACCATTTTCCACTTCCCTTTATGGATCAAATGCTCGAGAGATTAGCGGGAAACGATTACTATTGTTTTCTCGATGGTTTCTCGGGTTACTTTCAAATTCCCATCGACCCTCATGATCAAGAAAAGACAACATTCACGTGTCCTTACGGAACGTTCGCCTACCGTCGCATGCCTTTTGGCTTATGCAATGCACCGGGCACGTTCCAAAGGTGTATGATGGCTATCTTTCATGATATGATCGAAAAAACGATGGAAGTCTTCATGGACGACTTTTCGGTCTTTGGGAATTCATTCGAAAATTGCCTCTCTCGTGTAGACAAGATGCTTCAAAGGTGTGAAGACACCAATCTTTGTCTAAATTGGGAAAAGAGTCATTTTATGGTTAAGGAAGGCATTGTCCTTGGCCATAAGATTTCCAAAAATGGGATTGAGGTTGATAAAGCCAAAGTCGATGTGATTGCTAAGTTACCTCATCCCACCACCGTCAAGGGTGTTTAGAGTTTTCTCGGTCATGCCAGTTTCTACCGATGGTTCATTAAGGATTTTTCCAAAATTTCCTGACCGATGACTCATCTCCTTGAGAAAAATACTCCGTTCATCTTCTCCGATGATTGTATTCAAGCTTTTCAAACGTTAAAGAAAAAACTTACCGAAGCTCCTATCTTGATTGCCCTAGACTAGGACTTGCCCTTTGAGCTTATGTGCGATGCAAGCGACTTTGCCATAGGTGCTGGTGCAAATCTCACCGCTAAAAAGGTCTTTGATGCCGGTTTCTTTTGGCCCACTATTTACAAAGATGCACACGAGTTGGTTAAAAATTACGACTCATGCCAATGTCAAGGAAAATTTTCACAAAGGGATGAGATGCCTCAAAATTCCATCCAAGTTTGTGAAATCTTTGACATTTCGGGCATTGATTTCATGGGGCCATTCCCGTCTTCACGAGGGAACAAATATATACTTGTGGCAGTCGAATACTTGTCAAAATGGTTTGAAGCGAAAGCGCTCCCCACCAACGACGCCCGAGTTGTTTGCAAATTTCTTAAATCTCTCTTCGCCCGATTCGGTGCCCCTCGTGCTATCATAAGTGATCGCGGAACCTATTTTTGCAATGACCAGTTTGCAAAGGTCATGCTTAAATACGAAGTTACTCATTGTCTCTCCACCGCGTATCACCCAGAAACAAGTGGGCAAGTTGAGGTATCCAATTGTGGCTTGAAACGAATTCTTGAAAGGACCGTGGGCGAGAACTGTGCCTCTTGGTCGGACAAACTAGATGATGTACTTTGGGCCTTCCGTACGGCTTAAAAAACACCCATCGGGTATACTCCATACAAGCTCGTGTACGAAAAGGCATGTCATCTACCGATCGAGCTCGAGCACAAAGCCTATTGGGCCTTGAAGCTTGCTAACTTTTACCTTTTGACCGCGAGTGATCACTGCAAAGTTCAACTCAATGAACTAAATGAACTTCATGATCATGCCTATGAGAACTCTTTGATTTATAAAGAGAAAACAAAGAGGATCCATGACTCAAAGATCAAAAACCGCATTTTTAACTTTCATTAGAGATCTTGGGCACTCTAGAGATATCATTTGTCTCACTGATGTGAATGTTGACTACTTACATCAACCATGGAGAGCATTTGCTACCTCCATCAACAAGTGATTAAGTGGTAAAGAAACTAGAATATTCGTTTGTCTCGTGCTCAAATCCTTTGGGGTATGTTTTATAAGAAGAACATCGACTATGTGTATCTACTCTAGGAAGACTTCCTGTTCCAGATTGAATACAAAGATGCTAAGAAGACAAACAAGATGTCATATCCCAGATTCACAAAGATCATCATCGATTACTTCATGTTAAAGGATCAGTCTATTTTAAGAAGGAACAAGATGTTTTGGCACACTGCTCGGGATGACAACATGTTTACTTCTATGAGATGGATATCCAGACATGAAGATACTCAAGTATATGGTACCATTCTCCCAAAGGAACTTACAAACCGAGCAATGTTGGAATCCAAAGCTTACATGACATACTACGCGTTTGCTTCTGGAGAGAAAGCTCCAAAACCAAAGTACGTTCGAAAGAAAGCTGATCCTAACACATCACCCAAGAATAAGCTTGTTCAAGCTACTAAAGGTACCAGACTCAAGTTAAAAGCTAAGGTGGCTAAACCTGACAAGAAGAAGCAACCTGCAAAGAAGACAAAAGCCAAAGGATTAGCTGTATTATTTGAGGTTGCATTAACTGAAGCTGAACAACTTAAGCTGGCTCCCAAAAGAAGCAAGACACAATTTCACAGTTCTTACATAAGTGGCTCAGGTGATGGAGTTGACACTCAGTCAAAGGTTCCTGATGAGCAGCAACAAAAGACTTCTGGTACAGATAAAAGAACTGGTACTAAACTAAGGGTTCCTGATGTACCCATATATGAATTTAAAAGTAAGAAAGAGTCTTGGGGTGACAGTGAAGATGAAGATGAAGATAAAGATGATGAAAATGATTCTAATGATATAAGTGATGAAGGTGATGATGATGCTAATGATAATGATAAACAAGAAGGTGATGACACGAATGACGATGATGAAGAGACTAATAGTGATAGAATTGAGTCAGACAGAATCAAGATTCCTATACTCGATCAGTCTACCACTAAATACTATGAAGAAGAAGAAGAAAAAATTAATGATGAAGAAATGATATGTGATGATGAAGACGACGAGGTCACTAAGGATTTGTATGAATATGTGAATGTGAATTTGGGAAATGAAGACACTAAAATGACCAATGCTGATCAAGGAGCCTCAAAACAACAAAATATTTCTCAAGAATCAGGGTTTGAGCAAGTAGAGGAAGACGCTCATGTGACTCTTACTCTGGTCCTTGACACACATAAGGCTGATGAACATGTACAAAGTTCTTCTGTCTCCTCCTATTTTACAAGCAAGCTCCTAAATCTTGAGAATCCATCTCCAGCTGACAATGAGATTGCTTCATTGATGGAAACCTCAACACGTCATGCAATAGCAGTTCCTGAAATCACATTTGGTTTCACTACATCTATTCCTCCACCATCGCCGTTCTTCAATCCTCTTCTACAACATGTAAGACCAGCTCCAACACCAACAACTTCTGAAGCTACAACCTCATTTACTTCTCTTCCAGACTTCACTTCTGTATTCAAATTCAATGAAAGAGTCACCAACCTGGAAAAAGATCTATCAGAGATAAAGTAAGTTGACCAGTATGCTCAATCTCTCTCCTCCATTCCTTCTATAGTTGATCGTTACATGGATAACAAACTTGGAGAAGCGATAAACAAGGCCATTCAAGCACATAATTTTGACTATAGAGAAGAAGCTCAAGCTAAGAAAAAGGAGTATATAGAACTCTTTGACTCAACGGTGAGGACAATTATCAAAGAGGAAGTCAATGATCAACTCCCTCATTATTGAGAAAAATGTCACCGAGTCTCTAGAAGCTGTTATCTTGACAAGGTCTTCATCTCACCACAGTCTTCGTATAAGGCAGCTACAACACTCTTCGAGTTTGAACTAACAAAGATCCTCATAGACAAGATGGAGAGGAACAAGTTATATGACATAGTTGACCATAAAAGGGAAATTAACGATGCATTGGTCAAATCTTATCAAATTAACAAAGATCTCTTTGATTCATATGGTGAAGTCTATTCATTGAAGAGGAGTCGAGACAACCGAGACAAAGATCAAGACCCTTCCGCTTGATCAGACAGAGGGACGAAAAGAAGGTAATCAAGTAAAGATGATGTGTCTTCCAGAGATTCAAGGTCAAAGGAAAAGAAGTCTTCAAGTACCTCTAAAGACGCCTCCCAATCTCAACATAAGTCTTCTGGCAAGTCTGCCCATGCAGAGGAGCCAAGTCATACAGTTAAAGACTCAGGCATGCAACAAGATCAAGAGTTCATCACGAGAGACAATGATGAACAACCCGCTGACAAGGAGGTTACCAAAGCAAACTGGTTCAAGAAACCCGAGTGACCTCCAACTCCTGATCCGGATTGAAGTAAGAGACAACAAGTTAAATTTTGACCTCCTCAGACCTAGATTAGTCAAGTTGCACATGCTGAACCTCCTACTTCATTTGATGAGCTCAATGATACATCATTTGATTTCTCTGCATTTGTCATGAATCGGCTTAAAATTCCAAATTTGACTCAAGAAATTCTGGTTGGACCGGCATTCAACCTGCTCAAATGAACTTGCATCACTATTACGGAATTAGAGTACCATCTTGAAGAATGTTCCACAGCAACAACTAAATGACTTGACTGGCATAACCCCAAAAGCAAACCGTATCCGTTCGATCTCAGAAAGCCTCTTCCGTTAATTCAAGATCATCAAGGACGCCAAATTATCCCTAAGGATTACTTTATTAATAAAGATATGGAATATCTGAAGGGTGGAGATTTAAGCAGACGATACTTAACTTCTGTGACAAAGACAAAGACTGCTACTTATTAGCTCAAATGGATTGAAGACTTGGCTCCCGAAATTGTGGAGTCCCGTGCAGTTGAAATATGATCAACATGCTTACTTGGGCACTTCACACTGGGGTCCTAAACGCCAAAGCTTTTACGGATATGCAAGCAACTTGACTTTGTCTAAAGATGTTTACTCCAGAAGAAGAATTATTGCGGTAACCAGAATTAAAATTATAAAGAAGTATGACTACGGTCACTTGAAAGAGATTGAAGTTCATCGAGATGATCAGAAGCAATATACATTTAAAGAAGGTGATTTCAAAAGACTTCGCCTACAAGACATTGAGGACTTGTTACTTCTACTCATTCAACAAAAGCTGACCAATCTCACAATCAACAAACGGTATGATTTGATTGTGGCATTACGTATGTACACCGGACGTATTGTTATTCAAAGGCGGGTGGAAGATCTTTAATTAGGTGTCGAAAGTTACCAAAAGAAGCTCAACCTCACTAAACCTGACATATACAGATCGAATCTTAGGAACAAAACAGCATACACTTAATACTCAGACCCTAATGGAATAATATACGTGGATCAGTACAAGAGAAAAAGACTGATGCGCGCTGATGAACTCTACAAGTTTAGTGATGACATGCTCAATGATGTTCGGTCTGCTCTTCACGACATTGCTGCGGGAATTAGAATGGAATACCTGCCAATGAGGAAATGGAGTAACTTAGACAAGAAGAGGGATCGGGTTATGATTCAGGATATAGACAAGCAACTTCATTAGAGGAGGTTGATGCGGAATCTAGAGAAGTTCGTTGGTGGAAGGGTATACGGGAATGATCTTAGGCTACTAGAAAGGACAATATGACTCTGTCATATCTTGTCTCAACGCATTTCAGGTCAATTTCTAGTATATAATAAAACTTGTGAATATGTGAATAAATAGTGTAGACTATAATTAGGCATATATAGTGTTTGAGTATGAATTTTTAATAATTTCTTAGTAAATCTAAAAATTTTCAACTTAACGTACTCAAACACCATATAATTCCCTTATAATTTAAGAGGGAGCATTAATATGTTCCAATAATTAGCTTGTTAATAATTGGACATCTTCACCCTGAATGCATATATTTTATCAATTAATATCCAAAATATTAAAAGATTTAACATTTTTGATAAGAGGAAAAAATATGATTAAAATATATGACTAATAATGTGATTTTTAAGATTTCAAGTGTACGCTAACCCATATATGTGCTAAACTCTTTCGATTAATCGATGCACATATAAAGGGGGAGCAAATGGTTACATGAATGGCTAAAATATGGAAGTACCAAAGACCGACAATTTAATTTACTATAATAGAGTTATAAGGTGGTTAAGTTTAGGTATTCATTCCCATGATCCAACCAAAACTGGAGGGATCTACCCAGGGATATTCCACTAGTTAGTGTAGTAGTCCTTAGGTATGAAAAAGGAGTAAAAGTAAGAATAAGGGAAAAGTGCCGACTGAGATGGAGCAAGTACTGGAACAAACCCAACAAGGTACTAGTTATGAAGTCTCGGTAAGCACTAAAGAGGTTGAAGAATTAAAAAGAAAGTTAAGATAAATGGTGAAAAGAAAGAAGCACTCCTTACACTTAGGTAGAAATTGGGTCAATATGTTTTTAAGAATCACAAAGATGATTGCTGACATTGAATACTGACATCATAGACCCAATATTGTAATGCACTATATAACACCCCGTGTTTTAGGACAATGTACGACGTTAATAAAGTCACCATTTATTTTTAGTATTGTACGCGTTTGTT
>BQNB010169695.1:3213-13752 GCA_026074375.1 Tanacetum coccineum | reverse complement strand
TCGCCAATATTAGGATCGCACAAAAGATCCTTGTATTGAAAGGATTTCTGGAATTAAAGATGATTAAGAATAGAAGGATTACCAATATGATGAATGATAGATGATTAGTGAGGCGTTTGATCCCGCCTGAAACGAATCGGAAATCGCCTCTTTTTACGAATCGAAAATCGCCTCTTTTTTCTAGATGCTTTATATTTTTGACTTGGTTGTGATCCTACATGTAAGTTGGTAAGTTTGAGCAGTCTTATAGCGAGCAAATTGACTTTCCATGTGAATAAAGGCTTATGATATATGTACCCCCTAAATCACCATTTGTAACCCCCCCGGGTTTTTTTCGGTTTTTTTTGTATTTTATTTTTTTTGTATTTTTATAATTTTGTATATGTTATAAAACTGTGACACGGAAAAAACGAAACGAAAAATATAAAGTTTAACAGGTCAAAAGTATGAAACTGTCAAAAATTACGGAACAAAAACTGATAAAAAAATGCGTTGCACTGTAAAAAGGAAGGTACAAAATGAATCTTTTGTACCTTATTGGCACTATTTATGAGGCGGGGGTACCGATAGGGGTACCCGTGAATAAAACGTGTGGGTATTGCACCTGCAACAGTCTACAAGTATTAATGGGTGTTAAATTAAGGTTGGGTCAGGCACCAATCCCAAGCAGATCTCATCAAAAGGGGAGAAATTTTTTTTTACTCTAATTTTAAATTTTAAAATCACACATATACGCTAAGAACTAGAAATCGATATTTCAGTTTTACTTTTTCAAAAAACTGAAAATTTTGTTTCGGTTTCGTTTTCCGTTCAAAAACCAAACAATAAAAGCCAAACCGAATTGGTTTTATTGTATAAAAAATATATATATATATATATATATATATATATATATATATATATATATCAATATATATATATATATATATATATATATATATATATATATAATACGGAGTATAAATAAATAACTAAATAAATCAAACTATAAATTCATATTCATTTTATGTGTAGAATTATAATATAGTTATCTTAACATTTATATGTGTGTTTGTCATCTACATATCTTTTCTTGACAATATCTATACATATGTGACAATGATCATACTATTTTTATTTTCATTTGCATGTGTGAGTCTCATCTATATGTGTATAACTGTAAATATTTGATAAACATTTTTAGGCTCAAATTGACAAAAAAAAACTCAAGGAGAATAACCAATTTCTTACGTAAAACAAGTTTGTTGGTATAAATTGGTCACGCTCAAATATAAACGGTTAAAAACCAAAAAACCGAACTAAAATCGATAATAAACCGAAACAATCGAACCGCCAAAAACCAAACGGTTTCGGTTTTGGGTTTTATAAAAACCGAATATTTCATTTCGGTTTTGGTTTTAACCAAAAACCGACTCAAACCGAACACACCCCAAATTAAAAGTGTAAATTAAGTCTTTTATCATTTAATTATTTTTAATGGATTTTGCTAACCAATGCCTACTGGGTAAAGGTTAGTGTGTAATTAACAAACACAAATTTCTTTAATTAACAAAAAATACATTAATTACACATTGAATAAACATATAAATTACTATATTTAAACATGATTTTTACGTGAATGAACTCAAATTTAATGTATTTTAATAAGAAAAGTTTGTGTTTAAATTACTATATTTAAACACGATTTTTACATGAATGAACTAAAAGTTTGTGTATTTAAACATGTATATAAGGAAGTAAAATATTAAAGTGATTGTCAACACATTAATTTCTGCTTCAGTGGTCCTAAATTTAACATGTATTGTCACACCCCAAATTTAAAGCACTTAAGCACATGGTTTTCGAGCTCTTAATTGGGTCACAACTTGGACTAAACTTGCATACTACTTTAGTGGGCCTGTTGCACCATGATCAGGGTTGGGATAGTAGTATTATATTTATATATTATATCTATATACGTCGTTTTAAATATTCCAACCCAACAACGGCTCACAAAAAAAAAATAAGCTTCCTTCGGCCCAAAATAAATTAACAAAAAAGAGAATTTACAAAACGCCCTTTGAACTTTTAACTATTTACGACTTTTTTATAGAATAAACTTTATTTATCAAATATATACCATATATCTAGCGACTCATTCAGATAAAAAAATACCAGCGGAAAGATCTTTAAATTGCGAACAAAACGAGCCAAATATTGCAAGGCTTCTGACATACGCACGATTTTATAAAAAATGTGGAAGTTTAATATAAATAAAATAAAAAAGAAAATTTACAAAACCTACCCTCAACTTTTAACTATTTACGCTTTTTTATATTATAAACTGTATTTATCAAATATATAACACAAATCTACCGATTCTTATATATACTAAAAATGGCATTAAACGGTGTCATTTTACGCCACTAAAAACCATAAGCCCAAATATATAACACATATTTACCCAAATCTCATAAAATTATATTAAAAAAAACTTAATATAGCCAAAAAAAAACAAACTTTTAAATATGAGGCCCAACACATAAGCCCATATAAGAAAAAAAAACCATTAAACATGAGACCAAAAAATAAACCCGCACAAAATACAAAATTTTTTTTTTAACGCTCGTAGCAACGCGATTCGCGAAAAATTATGGCCTGCGGCAACGCGCCAGCTATGTAATCAAATCGCACAAAAATAAGTCCCGCCACAACGCGCGGAAGGTCCAGCTATTACGTAATCAAAAACCGCTCTACGCTAAGAAAAATAAATTAAAACTTAAAAAAAAATATTTAACGCCCCGCAGCAACGCGCGGGCAATTATGCTTGTTATATACTATGAATGAGTTAAAACTACGTCGTTTTGACGTAGTTGCTACAGTAACCGGCCCATTGGGCTCCCACTTTGGGCCGGCCCATTTGACAATCTTTGTTTTTTGGTTTTTCTTTTTCTTTAACTTGGCAACTTAAAAAAAAATTGTTCGGCACAAAATAGGAAACAAAATTACAAAAGTACTTATTTATTCAGATCAAAAAATATCCGCGACATGAGACCAAACACATAAGCCCATATAAAAAAACAAACTATTAAACATGAGACCGAAAAAATAAACCCGCACAAATTAATATAAAAAAATTGCTCGGCACAAAATAGGAAAAAATATTACAAAAGTACTGATTTATTCAGATCAAAAAATACCCACGACATGACGCCTAACACATAAGCCCATATAAAAAACAAACTATTAAACATGAGACCGGAAAAATAAACCCGCACAAAAAAAAAAACTTAACGCCTCGCATCAATTAATGCCACGCATCAACGCGCGAACAATAATGCTTAACACATATTTACTCAAATCTCATAAAATTATATTAAAAAAAACCCAAATAGCCAAAAAAACAAACCTTTAAACATGAGGCCTAACAAATAAGCCCATATAAGAAAAAAAACAAAGTATTAAACATGAAATCAAAAAAATAAACCAGCAAAAAAAAAAATTAAAGCCCCGCAGCATCGCACGGGCAATCACACTTGTTTACTATATATATCAACAAGCAAGAAAACCTGTGCGTTGCAACGGGGCATATTTTTTTTGGCGAATCGATTTTGAATGAATATTGAATGAGAATGTGTCCAAGCGTTACGGCGAAGCTGACTTATATGCAACACATATAGATTATTTCAGTGAGCATTTTTTTAACAATCACGAATACGTTATTTATAAAGCGAACGACTTTTAGTATGTATATAAATATAAATATGAATGGAAAATTTGTTTCTAAATACAGTCGTCAATGACAAAAAGTATAGGTTATTTATACGAGTTAAACTTTCACAGAATTGTACGTTCCTGACTCATGTCGTTTATTTTAAAGTTATTACATAGTTTAGGGTGTGTTTGAAAGTCTTTTTTTAAATATATACATTAAACTTAAACATTTTTTTATAAAATCATACGTATGTCAGAAGCATTGCAATATTGGGCTCGTTTTGTTCGCAATTCGAAGATCTTTCCGCGGGTATTTTTTGATCTGAAAAAATCGGTAGATATGTGTTATATATTTGAGAAATAAAGTTTATTATATAAAAAGGTCGTAAATAGTTAAAAGTTGAGGGTACGTTTTGTAAGTTTTTTTTCTATTTATATTAAACTTCAACATTTTTTATAAAATCATACGTATGTCAGAAGCATTGCAATATTGAACTCGTTTTGTTCGCAATTCGAAGATCTTTTCGATGGTATTTTTTTATCTGAATGAATCGGTAGATATGTGATATATATTTGCTAAATAAAGTTTATTTTATAAAAGTCGTAAATAGTTAAAACTTGAGGTTCATTTTGTAACTTTTATTTATTTATTTTAATCATTTTGGGCTGCCGTGATTTTTTTTTTACTTTTGTGCCGGTTTTGTCATTTTTGGCCCGATGTCTATTGATCCCTTTTTGATAGATCTTACTTAGCTTGTTAAAGCTTAGTTATATTGGATAGATCCAAGACAACTATACTAGAAACTAAGATTGAGAATATCACAAACTATGCGGAATCTAGTTTGTAATACTAAGAAGAACAATGAAACAGTAAAACAATATCTTTACTAAACTTTTAATATATTGAATACTATTTTGAGTTATAAAATAACTATGAATACTAACTATGATTGCTATGCAAACTATGAATGCTAATATGAAAACTGATATCTAGATCTATGTCTTAGGGTTCCTTTTATACACCAAGAAAACCCTAATGGGCAAACTTCAACAATTTTATAAAATCGTGCGTATGTCGAAAGCATTATAATATTGGGCTCGTTTTGTTCGCAATTCCAATATCTTTGCGCGGGTATTTTTTGATTTGAATGAGTTGGTAAATATGTTGTATATATTTAAAAAATAAAGTTTATTATCTAAAAAAATCATAAATAGCTAAAAGTTGAGGGGCCGTTATGTAAATTTTTGTTTTATAAACTTTGGGCCGGTGAGTTAGTTGGGCCTGTTGTGGTTAGTTTTTTGCTTTTGGAAAAACACGGTAAAACGACGCGTATTTTTCCTAATATAGCATATATATATAACAAGCAAGATTAACCGCGCGTTGCTGCGGGCGTTAATTTTTCGCGCGTTGTTGTGGAGCATTAATTTTTTTTTTTGTTTATTTTTTCGGTCTCATGTTTAATAGTTTGTTTTTGTTCTTATATAAAATGACAATCGCGCGTTTTTTTTTGCCCAGGCCGATAGAAAGTCGTAAATAGTTAAAGATGAGAGTACTTCTTGTAAATTTTTTTTTCTTCTTATTTTTGGCCAAAAAAGAGGAGGGGGATAATAAAGTTTTTTTTTTTGGCCGATGAACAGTAACCGAGCCCATTGGGCCGGGGTTTTGTAGCGCTACTGTAGCACTGTTCATTTTAAGCACTGTAGCAGAGCCAAAACGACGTAGTTTTACTTGTGAAATGTGTTATTTATTTATTTTTATTTGTTTTTTCGCGCGTTTTTTTATGTTTAATAGTGTAAGTTTATTTTTTCCTGCACGTTACTGCGGGGCGCTAATTTTTCGCGCGTTGTTGCGTGTCATTAATTCTTTTTTTTTCCTTTAATTTTGTGCGAGTTTATTTTGTCGGTCTCATATTTAATAGTGCGGGTTTACTTTTTCAGTATAGTCAATTCGGAAATGTTACCGCGGGTATTTTTTTATAATTGGGCCGGCCCAAATTTTTGGGCCTGTTTAAGTCAATTCGGAAATGTTACCGCGGGTATTTTTTTATCTGAATGCGTCGGTACTTTTGTAACATTTTTTTCCTCCCTATTTTGTGCCAACAAATTTAAAAAAAAAAAAAAAACTAATTGGGCCGGCCCAAATTTTTGGGCCTGTTGAAGTCAATTCGGAAATGTTACCGCGGATATTTTTTTATCTGAATGCGTCGGTACTTTTGTAACATTTTTTTCCTCCCTATTTTGTGCCAACAATTTAAAAAAAAAAAAACTAATTGGGCCGGCCCAAATTTTTGGGCTAAATTTTTTGGGCTTTTTTGGCCCAGCACTGTAGCACTGTAGCAGTGCTACAGTGCTTAAAATGAACAGTGAATTTGGTGTCAAAACTACGTCGTTTTGATTGTCAAATGTGTAAGAGTATAATATAGTGTAGATATTACCTATCTTGAAAGATAATCTCATATCTAAATTTATACGTATTAAAAATTGATACTATTTATCTGAGATAGTTTAGCAGTGCTTTATTCTCGTTAACTAACGGTTAACAAGCAAGTTAACAAGAGCCGTGTATTGGCATCTATATGCAAGTGAATCGAGGTCACATTGTTCTTGTAAATATTAATAGTAACAACATTTTGTGAATTGTGCGACTAATGTGGATGATCACCTTGATAACAACAATGTACTACACAGAAGACATATTTGTGGATGAGTGTGAAGTATTCAGTTACAAACAATGTTCGTGGAGTGTGTTATACCTATCCACGTATGTTGCTATTGTATGAATTCATAATTTTTGATAGTTAACAAAATGTATGAACTTTTTTCTTTTGCAAAGATAAAGTATGACTTTTATTCTTAATTTTTGATAGTTGACAATAGGGGTGAGCAGAAGAAACCGAAAAAACCGAAACCGAATCGAAAACCGAAAAAACCGAACCATTAAAAAATCTGACCCGAAACTGAAAGAAAACCATGGTTGGTTCGGTTTTTTTAATTTTTCAAAAACCGAAAATTTCTCGAATAGTGAATTGGGGTCAAATACTACGTCGTTTAGAATGTGAAATGTGTAATAGTATAATTAATATAATATAAACAAATAAATAATAAATCAAAATTTTAAATTCATATTTATTTTGTGGATGAAATTATATTATATATATTATATATATTATCTTAATGTTTATATATATATGTTTGTCGTGTACGTGTGTTTACTTGACAATATATCGTTACATATATGACAATGATCATACTATGTGTGTCTCTCATTTATATGTGTATAAATGTAGAAATTTGTGTAAACATTATTAGGGTCATATTGAAAAAAAATTAGAAAAAATATCCAATTTTCTACGTAAAACAAGTTTATTAATATAAATTTTTCACAACCAAATATAAACGGTTTGAAACCGAAAAAACCGAAAAACCGAACCGCAAAAACCGAGAAACCGAAAAAACCGAACCGCCAAAAACCGAGCGGTTTCGGTTTTTGATTTTATAAAAACCGAATATTTCGGTTCGATTTCGGTTTTAGCAAAAAAACAGATTTTTAGGTTCTGTTCTTTCAAATTAAAAGTCTGTTGAAAACACAAAACAAAAGTTAGAAAGTACTAAAATATGTACAAGTCTATTCACTATTTGGCTTGTTATTTTATAAGGACTTTTCTAGTGCTTCAATCAAGCGATGTGTGATATTGTTTTGCATCAATTTTTCATGCAGACTACTATTAATAACAAAATGTAAAGTGAATAATGTGTTCTCCAAAATAATCGAAAGGTGTTGCGAGATATATAGTTTTCTTAAAAATTAGCACCACCACAATATCACTCATATTGAAGAGTGTCTCTTACTTTAGTGACTAGCAAATTTTAAAGTTAAATGGTATATATAATCTGCTTATAAAAACATACTAAAAAGGATCAACATGATAGATTAAGAACTGTACTAACGTGACCAACTATCTTAGACAATATAATCTTTGCACAATCACCTGCCATGAAATGCAAAGTGAATTATAGTTCATCACCCGGCAAGAAAGAAAGAAACAAAAAAGTTACCTGTTTATTGCTTTAGCATTTGCAGTAAGTCAGACGCGATAGATTAAGAACTGTACTAACGTGCCAAGGAACCTATGATAAAATCATACATGATCCTAAGATAGTGCACGTGTATACAAGATAGCAATGGTTTTATAGAAAAAGCAGAATGAACTTACCTTGTCTGTGAATTTAAGTGAGTCAAGGTCATTGATTCCAGCACAAATTTTAAGACACAAGCAATTGGTCTTGGATAAGATATTTATGAGTTTCCAAATGACTATACATGCTAGAGACCGGATTATAAAGTTCTACAAGTCATTTCTAATAATGTTTCTTATGTTAAAACTTCAATCAATGGAACTTCTAAATCCGATTTGGGCGTTAGAAAGCCTTGTAAGCAGTATAAAAGCTAGACACGCCAAACTTCTTGACTTATCAACTATGTTAAACTTCCACGAAAATCATTTAAGAAACAAAGAAATCGACTTGCATTGGCTTTAAATGTCATCGAAAAATAGTTACTAGGCCCATCCCACTTAACCTGGCCATCGTTGGAGTGTCTTTCAATTAGTCAATTTTCATATCATATGAAATGATGTCGTTGTGTTTAATTTGGCTGGAGTGACTACTCAAAAATATATCTCAAATCCAAAGTCATACGTATTAAAAATCGATATTTCTATCGTAGATAGTTTAGAAGTGTTTTCTTCTCGTTGACTAACGATTAACAAGCAAGTTAACAAGAGCCATGTATTGGCATCTATATGCAAGTGAAGTGGGATCACCTTGACAGCTTTGACAATTTAGAATCCCACATTGGTTAAAGAAAGGAGTCTATGCTAGTTTATATACAACAATGTACACAAACCACAAAGTCTGTAATGGTAAATAATTTTATAAATTATACAGTAACTTTGGGAACTTTTCCGTTACGGAGATAGAGTTATTACTTTAATTCTTAATTTTTGATAGTTATCAAATGTGTATTTTTTGGACTGTGGATTGGAGACCGAATGTATTTTGGTCCATTATCACTCCCCCTTTTTAATCATTTTTTGTTTTTGTTCTGGTCCGATTTGATCTTTCGCACAACTAGATATTATGCTCTGGTGGACCGGACAGTAACAACCTAGACATTATGCTTTGATGAACTGGACTGGACTAACCCAGACATGGACCAAACATTTCAATCCATTCATCGCTCCAGTGTTTAAGGCCAAATCGGGTTCGATTATGGTCGATCTAGTTTAATTTTCAAACCGTGCTCAACTAACTACTCCCTCCGTCCCAAAATTATTGTCTACAAATAAAAAACACAGTTTAAGAAAAACATAATCATTACATCTTTCTTTTTCTTACTTTTTGCGGAATGACAGTTTTGACCGTAACTAATTAATTTAAAACTTCTTTAATATTTCTAATAACCTCAAGTAAAAGTAACATGCTAAACTAAAACTAAATTTTCTATCTATTTTAAAAAATAGACAAAATAATGAACAATAATTTTAAAACGGAGGTGGTAACATTTATACTTATTTTAGAAACACATTCTAATACCTTCTATATGTCCTTGGGAGTTACTACCAAATTTTCATCATCAAATAAAAATCTGGTGGAAACACATAAGGAAAGTAACAAAGTACATATAAAAATATGTACAAGTCTATTTGTAGTTTGGCTTCTTATTTTATAAAGATGCTTCTACTGGCCATTGGCTTCAATCAAGCGACGTGGGATACTAGTTACTGCATTAATTTATGCCCTTTTCTCCTTTTTACAACTTTTGCGAAATGATATAAAAAGCACACATGTAATCACTCTATCTGGTAGTGTTTATTACTTTAGTGACTAGCAAATTTTAAAGTTAAATGGTATATATATAATCTGGTTATAAAAACATAAAAGGGCCATGTTAACTTTTTTTTTTCTTTTCTGTTAATATACTTTTACACTGGCAAAGTATGCAAAAAGTTGAAATATATAATTGGGTTCAAGTACCGTTGGTGAACATTTGGTTAAAAAAAGTAACTAGGCACCCGTTATGTACTTGCGTCTATATAAAAGTGATTACAAACAACAGCTAATGAGATGGAATTGAATCTCATCTTTGTTACGATTATTACTAGTATTTGCATTTATTTATTTTTGTGCTAGTATGACTGTTGAGTGAGGTACGTTTACGATCGACTTTAAAATATAACAGGTGTAAATATTAGAAAGAATTGCATGCTATTTATATATGCTTTATTATCCAACTAACAACATGTCGTGAAAAATAGAAAATACTGTCGTGGGCCTCATGTTAAAAAATGAAATGGGCTTCATGTTAAAAAATGAGGCCTAAAACTCAAAACTGAATGATCACCAAGTGATGCTCTTCACAAGTAAAGCTCCTAAATAGCCAATGCACGTATACTTTTACATCGAGCCATACAAATTAAGCATAAAAACATCCGTTAAGATGTATGTTGTGTTTACGCACACACAAGTGTACAGTGTGCTCGATCATTAGCTTTTTCTTATATCAAAACGTCCACGCATTTCACCACATTTCAACAACAACAAAACAAAGTTACATGAAATACGCACGATGGCATTGTGGTTGGACGAAAAATGACAACGTTTGATGAATGGTGATGGTAAGCCTTTGCCCGCTCAAGTAGTGCAGTATTGCATCAAGATCTTACACGAGGAACGTGTAGCTTTACCTTAAGAAAAAAGTGATGTTTTGTTATTGATACATCGATGTATAGCGGTTCTTCATTCTCGTAGCTAGACCTTAAAAAAAACTTGCGAGTTTGAATTAAA
>BQNB010169694.1:0-13752 GCA_026074375.1 Tanacetum coccineum | reverse complement strand
ACTGTATTGGTGGCTAAATATGAAAGTTGAGATTGCCACCTACGTTAGTAAGTGTCTAACTTGTGCAAAAGTCAAGGCCGAATGCCAAAAACCATCTGGTTTGTTGGTTCAACCTATGATCCTAGTATGGAAGTGGGAGAACATTACAAAGGATTTCATTACTAAGTTGCCAAAGACGTCGTCGGGTCAAGATGTAATTTGGGTAATTGTTGACCGACTCACCAAGTCTTCTCATTTCTTACCAATGAAGAAAACTGACTCAATGGAAAAGTTGATGAGACAATACTTGAAGGAAGTAGTCTCAAGACATAGAGTGCCAGTTTCGATTATTTCTGACCGAGATAGTAAATTTGCATCTCATTTCTGGCAATCGCTAAACAAAGCTCTCGGTACTCAATTGGATATGAGTACGGCTTATCATCTGCAGATGGATGGTCAGAGTGAGAGAACCATCCAAACCTTGGAGGACATGTTGCGTGCTTGTGTGATTGATTTTGGGAAAGGTTGGGATAGACACCTACCTTTGGTGGAGTTTTCCTACAACAACAGTTACCATACGAGTATCAAAGCTGCACCGTTTGAAGCACTGTACGGCCGAAAATGTCGATCGCCTGTCTGTTGGGCTGAGGTTGGAGATGCTCAGCTTACTGGCCCTGAGATTATTCATGAAACCACGGAAAAGATCATCCAAATCAAGAAGCGTATTCAAGCGGCACGTGATAGACAAAAGAGCTACGCCGATAGGAGACGTAAGCCATTGGAATTTCAAGCTGGAGATAAGGTTATGTTGAAAGTATCGCCATGGAAAGGGGTGATACGTTTCGGCAAACGGGGGAAGCTAAATCCTCGTTATATTGGACCTTTCAAAATCCTTGCTAAAGTGGGAACGGTTGCATATCGACTTGAACTCCCAGAGCAACTAAGTCGGGTTCATAGTACTTTTCACGTTTCTAATCTGAAGAAGTGTTTCTCTGACGAACCCCTAGCTATTCCGTTGGATGAAATCCAGATTGATGACAAGCTTAATTTCATTGAAGAACCGGTTGAAATCATGGATCGAGAAGTTAAACGGCTAAAGCAAAGCCGCATCCCCGAATTGTGAAAGTCCATTGGAACTCAAGGCAAGGTTCTGAGTTTCCTTAGGAGCGCGAGGACCAAATGAAGAAAAAGTATCCTTATCTTTTTGCTAACCCTACACCTGCGTCTAAAGATACATCTTAAGATTTGAAGACAAAGATCTTTTAATGGGGAAGGATGTCACACCCCGTAAATTTTAGGTCAAAATTTTAAACTTTTCTGATAACTATTTTTGACTTTTATACGTTACGTTTGAATCTGACAGTTTACCGGGAAGTTAACCCGCGTAAATCTAAAAAAAGTCATCGGACGCGTTTCGACTTCGGATTATGATTAGTCTAGATATTATATGCATTATTTTATCTTTTCTAAGTGTTTCATAGTTTACGATCACTTTCGATACTTATTTTTACGTTTTAGCGTATAATTTGTGTTTTTTGCGTTTTTGACCTAATGGAACCTCGAAAACCCGAAATCTTTTTGTGTAAACTTTAGTTATCATTCATATCATGTTGATAAGTTAAAAAATTGTTCATGACCCCCCCCCCCCTCTTATAAATTTGGACGCCTAAACCAAACCAAAACAACCATAAGCTTGGAAACTAAATCAAATGCATCTTTTTTTTTGAAAATTCCATGCATGTGTATGAAAGTGACACACGAGGGAGTCCATCTCATGTGAACTTAACCATCTAAGATCAAGACAAATGTTTACTTACGTATTTTCAAAGCTTTGACTAGGAAATTCAAACCAAGATTTGTTATACTTGAACCATGGTCCCAAAAATTAAACCATATGGTCCTTGTGGCTTGCCCTTTTGCCGAACACACACACCACACACACACACACACACACTCACACATCCACACACAAAACAAACTCTCACACACGTGAGTGGACACTTACTCCAAGAACTAATGCTCAAAAGCCACAATGCTGGCCTATAAATACATACTCATATCAATACATAGGGTTTCACCTTCATTCATGAGCCTCAAAATTTCTCAATCTCTCTTTTTTACCTCTCTTACTCACGCAACAAACACCCTTTTAGGGTTCTTCCCTATATCGTTGATTTCTAGCAAAATCAAGTATTCTAATGTCAATTAAGGACTTCTAAGGTGGTTTTGAAGTATTAAGTACAATTGATCTTAAGGTTTAGCTCTCCAAGATCCTTACAATTAGGTTGGTATTATTTTGGGGTTTTTCAAGATCCAAGTCTTCTATCTTCATTCTTGTGTTTTCTTAAGCTTGTTCTTCATATTTGTAAGCTTATCTTGAAACTTATACTTTTATTTCTACTTTCATTCTACATATGTTTATGTTCTTGCATAGATCTAGATCCTATGTGTTTGAGTTTGATTTTTAAAAAGAAATGAAATAATATCTTGTCATCTTTTATAAAAATAGAAGTAATATCTTTATGACTTTATGATCTTGGTGAGGTGAGTTAAAAGTGAGTTACAATAATAGAAATGAAGGGATTAGGTTATTTTTAGGTGTGGTTGGGTTGTGGATCTGTTGTGAATGGAGATTAAGCTAGATTGGGTACTATTGTGAAGTTTGGTGTGATTTTTGAAAGCGTTTGTGAAATACATAATTGTTGATCCAAAATTGTTTTGAGGTTTTGGTCGACTTAGGAACGTTTTCATTAGGCGTAAAGGTAGTTTTTAGAGAGCTAGTTTCGAGTAGATAGATTTTCATGTATTGTACACTAAAATCGGACTTAAAACGGCCAAGTTATAGCCAAATAAAACTTGAAACATTTTTCAGCAAAATAATTTACATAGGTGCTGATGTGAATAGTAAAATGAGTTTTCGGACGCTTTTAGGATGTTTTGAGCTTTTAAAACACTAACGAAACATATAGTATCACATATATATCAATTAGTATCATTTAAAAACATCGTTAACATATTTTAGGAAAACGTTAAGGTTACTAAAAGTAGTAAGTTTTGTGAATTTATCATGATAGGCATGGAAGTTAAACATTTAGGATTGTATAGTGCGTTTAAGGAAATATGGATTAAGCAAATATAGGGGACGGTATTAACGTCCCTGAAAGCTCACGTGTTTCATATTGTTGTGATTTAGAACAATATGCCACCGAAAAGAAACTCTACTGCCACAAGAACTGCAAGGGCTGCTGCTGCGGCTGCTGCCCCAATGACTGCGGCTGCTGTTGAGCAACTGGTCGCTGACAGGGTTTCCGCGGCACTTGCTAACCATGACACTCTTCGAAACAGCACGAATGGTCATGGCGATGGAAGCCACAATTCTGGCACTGGAACCAGAGGAGCTACGCGCACTCCGCGTGAGTGTACGTACAAAGATTTCCTGAACTGTCATCCACTTAACTTCAAGGGTACTGAAGGGGTAGTTGTGTTATCCCAATGGTTTGAAAAGATGGAATCAGTGTTCCACATAAGCAACTGTGCTCCAGAGAACCAAGTTAAGTTCGCAACTTGCACTTTCATTGGGAATGCCCTTACTTGGTGGAACTCCCACAAGAAGGCGGTTACACAAGATGTTGCTTATGCCATGGACTGGAAGGCATTGAAGAAGATGATGACGGTCAAATACTGCCCAAGGGGTGAGATTAAGAAGTTGGAGATTGAACTCTAGAACCTAAAGGTAAAAGGTACTGATATCCCGAGCTACACCCTGCGATTCCAAGAGCTTGCATTAATGTGTGGACGTATGTTTCCCGAGGAATCAGATGAGGTTGAGAAGTATGTTAGTGGACTTCCTGATATGATCCGGGGAAATGTGATGTCATATCGACCCCAGACAATGGAAGAGGTAATCGAGTTTGCCAATGATCAGATGGACCAAAAACTCATCACTATTTCTGAAAGGCAAGCTGAGCAGAAGAGGAAGATAGAGTTTAATGCTGGGAACAATCAGGGGTACCAACAACAAAACAAGAGACAGAACACTGGGCGAGCTTACACTGCTGGGTCTGGTGAGAAGAGGGAGTACACTGGGTCATTGCCCTTGTGTACAAAATGCAACTATCACCACAAAGGGCCATGTGCTCCCAGATGTAACAAATGTAAGAGGATCAGCCATTTGGCTAGTGACTGCAGGAGTTCCGGTCCAAACAATAATAATAACAATCGTGGGAACTCCGAAGCAACTTGATGTGTAGTAAAGCAAACAAATTTATACACGTATAGTATTAATCCCGTAAGAATTCTTTCCAAAATACTTCTCAAACAAGAGAAATACAAGGTAAAAATCTCACTAAAGAAAACACAATTTGTATATTTTTATCCGGGAAGTATGGTACTACTCGGGTCGTGTCCCAACGAAATCGTGAATTAAGAATTTGGAATATTCGGATTCGAGCTAAGAATGATAAAAGAATTTTTGAATTATTGATTACACTACAAAATATAATGGCATGAATTGAAAAACAATTAACTAGCACAAAATTTAATTGCACGTAAAGTGAAAACGCGAGCTAAAACTGAAATTTAAAATCTAAAACACGACTTTTAACAAATTTTATACCTAAAAATCACAAATTTGAAATGAAAATTTTAGGAAAAAGAATTGGAATTTTTTTACTATTTTTGAATTTTTTATGAATTTTAAAAGATTAATGAATTAATCAAAAATAAACTTTTTCTAAAAAATTAACACTAAAATTTTTCTTTTATTTTTCAAAAATACTAGATTTAAAAAGAAAATTATTGCAAAAAGAATGAAACTAAAAGCCCTAATTTTAATAAGCTAATTGTACCTTAATTTTGTCAATTAAAACTTTTAACCTAATTTTTATTAAACTAATTACTAAAAATATAAAACTATTTTATTTAAACTAAAACGACAGGGTAAGAAATGTAATAAGAGAAAGAAAAAGGGTAGGTGGGTGAACTATGGGAAATTTACAATGCAGTGAAAACGAATAACCTTCAATTATTAAGAAAGTACCATTTAAACCCTACGATCTAGCTTATTTTTGGCTTATTAAAAATTGAAATTCAGCAAAAACTTAAAACATGAAAGTTATAGAACAGCTTATTCTCTACAACATTAATGAAAGCACTATCTACTTTTATCAACTGAATAAGCTAGAAAATAAGCACTTCCAACTGTTCAACAGAAACTTAAGCTTTTCCTCACTTTTTAAACTTTGGCTTAATTCTAGCTTATTTATAGATGAAAGTTAAAACCAAAAGATGCTACTTGATGCCTGTGATGTGTACTAGAGGTATCTAGGAAGAAATAAGCTAAAGGTTTAAAAGATTAACAAGAAATTTGAACTTAAAAAGTGCAAGTTCAGCTTATGACTGATTTTTGAGCTTTTTATAATAAGCTAAAGAGCTTATTTCTAAACCTTAGAAGCTAATATTTTGGAAATAAACTATGCTAAGGATATTAAGCAAACCTAGATAACAAGTTTCTAAAAATTAAAACTAAAAATAAGAAATCATTAAGAAAATAAGCTATTACTATAACTGCTGATATACTACTTTTTGAAAGTACAAATAAGCTAATCTAAAAGCTTAAAATGAAAACTAAGAGATTTATTATACTAAGCTAAGGGAGTACTACTTAGATGTTTACAGCTAGATTCTCACTCCTAACTATGAATGCTAAAAATTTGCTTAAAAGATCACAAGCAACAGCAGTATAAGCTGCTGTTTGCTGATGCAATTGGCAAAGAGCTAAAATGCAGGCTAAGTTTCCTAACTAGAACTCATACTTTCACCTACTAATTGTTCCTCATCCTATATTAACTATAGTTGATCACTAAAATACCATAGATCACTAAACACTAATTCTACCTTATACTCTAAACTGCCCTGGTGCAAGGAAGGTTTTTAAGAGCTTAAAATTTTGTAATTCTTCAAACTAATCTCTAAAACTTCTTAAAACTCTAAAATATCACTTAATACAACTGACTCATTCAACTTTACACATTAAAGTTGACTTTAAGGATCAATAACACCTAAATCCAAACACTACCTTACCTAAACTGTCTAAACTACTTTATAACTAAAATCTATTTTAAAACTAAAACTGCTTTCCAATTTTTTATCCACTGACTCTATTCGTTACAGTCGGAGAACAGTAGATGGTAGATAAAATTTGAATGAGCTATTACGAGTAAAGATAAATTGTCACTTAGGATATATATAGATATCTATATATCTATATAGATCAGTGTCTCACGCGATCTACTATAAGCGTCAGCTCGGCTAGCAAGCTACACCCAACCCCCATCCATCGGACGAGATACATTCCTCTCCCTCACCTCTCTCCCCTCACTGACAGACAAGAACCTAACACTCAAGTTATGAATACCTAATGGATTTTAACTAAAACAACTTAAGGCATTAAAAACTCTAAACTAACTGAGTAATTTTGACAATGGTTAAGCACTTACAAAGATAAGCTAATAAGCTAAAGTGAATAAGCTAAAGAAATGCTAGGATGAAATATAGAGAATTAAACCTGTGAATTGAAGTATCTTCACACTAAGCTATCCAAGAGTAGAAGCTTAGTGTTCCTAATGGCTTCCAAAGCCTCTAAACCTTGAGCTATAAGCTCAATAAGCTATTAAAAGCTTATTTACTCCAACAGCTTCAAAAATGATTCCAATGAACTCAAATGATCATACTTTGATGTAAATTGGATAAAACTAGTAGGTAAATGACTTTCAACAAATTTTAAACTGAATTTGAGCTTATGAACAAGTATAAGCTCAAAAGAGCTTATTAGAGCTTATTAGGTAAAAAAACAGCTTAAACTTGAAAAGAAAATCACAAACTCAATTCAAATTGCTTTATTGATTAGAAATTGAAAGTACAAGAGAAGTAACAATAAGCTCAACTGGAATTGAAAGGATTTTAAAAAAAACAATTGCTACAGTACACGAAATGAAAATACAAGGAAAAATTAAAAAAAACTTTTAAAACTAACTAACTCTAAAAATGAGCCCTAAGCTTCCTATTTATAGAGGATGGAAGAGGAGAGGTTGAGAGCTCGTCCATTTTCAGCCGTTTGATCTTTTTCAATTGAATCCAAGCCGTTAGATGATAACTGTGACGTGTTCTGGCCAATAAGGGAGTGCCACGTGGGCTAGGTGATGTGGAAGAGGGTTTAATACGAGGTAAAGAAGAGTAGGGGAGCGGGGAAGGGTTTTTCAGGGAGATGGGTTTGTGGTGGAATTTGGCGGGAAATTCAGTTGGGAAGACGGTTATAGGTTTTAAGCCGCGTGTGTGTGTTTGAATGTTTGAGCTATTGACATAAATGGCCCCTGCGTTTGATTTGCTCTTTTGTAGTGTAAAAGACTTTGGAAATTGGCAGCTCTAGCCCTTGTAGTTCCATAATACTCATTATTGTGGTCTCGAATAGATATACCAAGCCAAGTTTTAAAGTCTACAACATCACCGGCACATTCATATTTTGTAGAAATTAGGTAAACATTTAGAAACGGAAAGGTTAAATCCTTATAATATCTAACAAGGGTTATTGTGTGCGGCTTTTGTAACATGTAATTTCACAAAAGTATGCTTGAATTTTTTTTAAATTTGAGCATAATTTAAGCATTTTAGTGTGGAAATTAGGACAAGTATGTTGATCCCAATGAATAGATCTTGATTTCCTTCAGCTTGTGTAAAGGTTAGTAACCTTGGATAAATCCAAAACTACTAAGATAGAAACTATGATTCTGAATACTACAAGTTATGCGGAAACTAACTTGTAATACTAAGAAGAACAATGAATACTAAACTTTGAATATATTGATTGATAATATTCTGCCTAGGTTACAGAATAACTAACTATGAGATTTGTAATTAAAGTGCTTTTCTAACTATGTCGTAGGGTTCCTTTTATACACTAAGGAAACCTTAATGGGCTTACAAAACGCGTATAATAATAATGCATATCTATTCCTAATTTAACTCATGCATATCATAATAGCAGTACTAACTATATAAGACTAACAGTACTAAGTATTAACTAACAGTACTAACTATACTGGCAGTACTAACAATGTACCCGCATCACTAACTATTATAACTAGCAGTACTAATAACTTAGACTATTTTCTTTAAACTTCAACAGCAGCACAATCTTGAACCAGCAGTATTAACTTCCAAAACTAACAGTAGTAACTTCAGAAGCCTTCAATTCCTAACAATCCTCCCCTAAACTTGATATTCACCTTGTTAATCATTAAGTTTCTTCAATATCAGCATCTTGATCATCAGGAGGATGTATCCAAACACTCTTCTACTTCTGAAGTTGTGATCTTGTAAATCTGAGAAGCTTAAATGCCATCTCACTTTCATAATCAACCTCTAGTCTTCTATTTAGCATCCTGGAAAGCATTTCTTGAGTTAGAGGATATTTCTTCTCAATCATCATGTGAATAGCAACTCCAGTATTCATCAACAGTACATGAACTCCATGGTATGTGCTTAAATACACATACCGTTTACCTAGAAAAACGTGCTTAAATGACTAAAAACGGATAGAAAATACCATGTATTTGCTTGTTTTGCGTTGTTTATTGTGAAGGTAACGGATATCCGCAAAAGGACGAAAAACAAAGCAAAAAGAACAAAACCGAGCACGGGAAGGGATAGAGCACGAAAATCCGAAGCCGAAGGCGTACCCATCTTTTACGGGCCAACCCGGATCCATTTTATTGGGCCGGGTCAGCCCAAGATTGATACTTTATAAAATCATAAGCCCTTATAAACCAAAATCCAATCCATAAACCTTTATACCTATTACAAGCCCAAAAAAACAAAGTCCAAGCCCAACTCTTACCAGGGTCAAAGTCAAACACACGGGTCAAAATAACGAGTTACTGTATATCTTTCCCAAATTCCCTCTCATTTTCACACACACACAGGGTAAACTTTCATTCACCCACACACTCCTTTGTTTCTAGAAACCTGACACCATCTGACACACACCAATGCCACGCTGGCAATCCAGAGTCTAATCATTGGTTGATAAGATGTGTAGAAGAATGAAGGGCCAAGATCAAATGTTTTAAGGCGGTTTGGAATCAAGGGTTATGATTAAGCATTGAGGACGCTCCTTAAAGGCCTAGAAGCTCCTCCTTTCAGCTATAAATAACAGAGTTTAATCACACAGAAGAGGCATCGAGATCTAAGAGTAGGGTAATTTAGTGTAGTGTAGGTTTTTCTTTTTCAGCTTATTTAGTGCTTATTTTACTTTTCTGTCTTTTAAAATTGTATTTCCTTTTCAGTTCTGTAACTTTCTTCAAGTATTAATAAAATTAAGTTTTATTTTAAATTCGTGTTCAAATTCATCTGTTATGCAATTATGTTGGTTGTGTTTGGTTAATACGCTCCAAATAAGCCCATTCTCTTATAATATATAGATCATTCAGCTAAGCTTCAAAAGCTTAGCTGAATTAGCTATTTAAGTCCAAAAAATCACTACAAAAAGGTCTTGAATAAGCCACTTGGAAGATAAGCCACTTCTGGAAGGGCTTATTGGGCTTATTCTTAGCTTATTTCATAAGCTAGCTTGTTGATTTAAGCTCCTTTGATCAATCTAAGTCCCTGTTTAGCTGGGACAAAGGTACGTTTTTCTTTTTATCAATTTCTTATTTTAGCTTATTTTAACTGTTTTGCTTATTTCTGCTTATAGTTGCTTTTTATTAAAGTTTAATGCTTATTCTAGTTTGCTTAATGTGTAGATTTCATTTGTGCATGTTTTTCATTAAATCTGTCTTTTAAAGCTTTAAAACTGCTTATTATGTGTGAGCTAATTTCAGTGCTTATTTGTGTGTTCTTAATGCTTAATCATGCTTAATATTGCTGGTTCTTAATCTGTTTTAAGTCTTATAGATTTTAAAGATCTATTGTTTTGTTAAATTAAGTTTAAGGATTTTAAAGGAGTGTTTGGCTTAACAATTTTAACCACAAGTTAAAACTGTTAGTACACTCTTGTGTTTTAAAAAGTCACTTTGGATTAGTCTTAAATCAGTTTTGGATCAAGTGTTTGCAAGTTTTGAAATATTTTATTGAAATTTTATGGTTTAGACTATCAAATGTTCATGTCTGCTATGTTTAGAAGTTAAAACTTTTGATTTTTAGATTTGAATCTTAGAGTTTTTAAATTATGCTCAAAATGATAAAAATTGTTTTGTATTCATGCTTTAAATCTGGTAGTGTAAGTCAAAGCACTGTTTCATTGGTTTAATTGGTTTTGGGTCAAAACTGTTTTTGGTATGCAAGTCCTAGTCATGGTTTTTGGCATTTTCAATCCTAAATTTAAGTTAGTTATAGGTTGTTTTAGACTCTAAAATTTAAGGCACAAGCTATTTGGCTTATGAGCTAAATCTGTTTAGGCTTTTTGGAGGCTTAAAACAGCTTATACTAGGTTATTTTTAGGGCTGCAATTTGCCTTTTAGCCCTTTAGCCCTTTAGTTCTCTTTTTGTTTTTTGCCAAAACTACTTATTTGATTTCTGTGCTTACTAGCTTATTTTCTTTGCTTATTTTTCAATCTCATTAGCTTATTAGGTTAAGGACTTTGTCTTTTTAAACTATTTAGTCTTATCTTTAGCTTATTGTGTCCAAA
Organism: Tanacetum coccineum; assembly: GCA_026074375.1. NCBI lineage: Eukaryota > Viridiplantae > Streptophyta > Magnoliopsida > Asterales > Asteraceae > Tanacetum > Tanacetum coccineum. Next base: position 3,091 of record BQNB010169694.1, on the reverse strand, counting down.
GTAAGCCAATCAGTTTAGCTTATTAGTCTAAGTATTAAAAAACTAAGTCTGTCACTTCTTTTTGGCTTATTTTTGGCTTAATTTTAGTTTTCATAAAAAGTTGCTTTTCAAAAAGTTCTTATTTGGTGTTAAAAAGCTTTTTCAAAAAGAAAATTTCAAAACTAAAAATGTTTTATAAAAAGGCAAGGTCACAGGATTCGAACCTGTGACATACCCTTCACACACCCAACGTATTTAACACACACTCTCATCACCATCTGCCCTTGGGACTTTTTCATTAAAGTCCCAACACATTTATTATTTAAGGCTCTTTTCTTGTTTTGCTTATCAACTTTGTTTTGCTTATTAACTGCTTATTCTTTAAGCCTCTTTTCCACCTTTTATTTTTCTTAGATTCTACATAATTCAAAGTACTTTTTATGATTTTTTTAAATTTTTATAAATTCGTTTAGTATTTTTAATTAATTTTCTAGATTAAATTAGTTTTTAATTCATAATAAATAAAATAAAAGTCAAAAAAATATAAATTTTTTTCTGAAAATTATTTTTAGTCATTTAGGATTTATAAAAAAAATAAAAAACATTTTTAGGGTTAAAATTTGAATTGCTTGCTTACTTGTCGCGTTTTTAATTTCCCGTTAATGTTTTCGTGTTTTATTTTTAATTGTCTTAATTGTTGCTTGCTTTTACGTGTTTGTGCATTATATTTGTGAGAAATAAGAAACCAAATCAAAATCTTAAAATATTCAAATCACGCGATCACAAACTTAACTGATTCTCAATTCGCACCTCGTCGGGATACGACTCGGGAAGGTTTTGAAATTTACTTTGGATAAAAGTAATCTTCTAGAATCCTCACGGAATACTTATTACTATACTATTATTGATAAATCCTTATACTATATATTATATATACGTATCGGGAGAAATCAAATTTTTAGCGCCGCTGCCGGGGAGGTGTGTAGCGATTATCGAGTTATGTTTGAAGATTAGTGATTTGAAGATCCTTCCCCGTGAAGTTATTATTTTTATTTGTGAATATATAAAATATAAAAATACAAAAATATTTTATATTTTCTTTTATTTTAATAAAAAATTTTTTAACCGTTTGTTAATTGTCGTTTCGGTTCTTCTTTAATTAACAAACTATAAGAGAGGTATAAGGAGGGTCGATCCTACAAACTTCGACCCAAAAGGAGAAGGTTTTTGAAAGCTTCACGCTTACCCGCTCCTCCGCTTCTTTGTGCATTTTCTAGAGAGCTACCGTGCACGTTTGACTTTCGGTTACCAAAAATATTTTTCTTTCTTATTTTAATTTCTTTACCTTATGTATTATTTTAAAAATCTAAAAATATTCTTCTCTATCCTCTTATTCGTTTAATTCTTATTCTCTTATACCCCTCACTATTGTTTAATTCTTATGGCATCGCTCGACTATTATTGTATCTGTAAAGGTCGGATGAGTAATGATCGGATATTTTGTCAACCATGTATGTGTGAGCGGTGTAGAAGAAATTATACGGACATATTTTGTTCTATATGCAGTTTTGAATCTGGAAATGCATTCATTGATGATTTGATTACAAACTCTTTTGATGATCTTCCGAACTCTTCTGTCCACTCTCAACAATCACAGTACCAGACGAATTCTTGTGAGTTATGTGGAGACAATGCTCATTATGGTTATGATTGTCCACCTCAAGTTTCGTTTGTCTACAATCAGGACCCGTGTTTTAATCAAAACTTTGATAATAATATTCCACAAACTTCACCAAGTCTTCCATAATATCTTTGTTGTACCCGTTGTGGGGGTCCTCATGAGACTTTTCAATGTGATCAATTGATCTTCGATGAGCCTTATTATGAAAACCGTGGGGGACCTCATATGAGTTTTCAGTGTCAACCAATGAATTAAAATTTCTATAATTCAAATTCTTTCGGTTTTGACCAATTTTAACCCCCGCAGTATCCCGAGAAAAGTATCAAAATTTTTTTTGTAAAGCACGCTCAAGAAATAATAATTGCGGTGCAATCCGCTGTGAAAATAGTGACTTAACAACATGAGCAGGCAGTTCAAAAAGAGCAAGAGGAGCAAACAGCTTTTACTCCATATTGGAAAATTCCTATTATTGACGATGATGATGAGTATACTATTCAATATAGGGAATATTTAGAGAATTCATCTAATGCAATCACACCCGTCTTACCAATCGAGGATCCCGATAACTCTCTAAGTATGGGAGACGAGCATCTTAGCACTATTCCAGAAACAGAATCGGACGAAGTAACAAAGTCTAGTGTTGAGGACCTTGTCCCAATCCCAAGTGAGTCCGAGGGTATTTCCAACGATACGTGTGATGTGCCTTTTTGTGATAATTCTCCTCCTCTTGATGTTTTAAACGATCACTTTGAGATTTTCTCCGATTTTAACAATGATTGTACTTCGAGTGATGACGATTCTTTTGAGGACATCGATTACGTTGAGGCATCACCTCCTGATTCTGAGCTCGTCAGCTTAGAGGAGGTGAAGGACGATATACTTCATGAGAAATTATTGAATATCAATCTTCTTATTGCTTGTGATTTACCTTCGAGTGATGATTTCTCTCCCATTAGTATTTTTGAGGAAAAATCTGTAACTTTATCTAACCCTCTTTTCGATTCAAATGATGATTTTACCTCTAGTGATAACGAGTCACTATCCGATGAGGACGTTCCGAAAGATGTTAAAATTTACTCGAACCCTCTTTTCGAATTCGACGACGAATATATATCTAGTGACGTAATCCTCTTTTTGATGAGGTGTTAGAGGACATCGAGTGCAAGGATTCTTATGATTCCAACCTTGATGAGTTGACTTTCCTAGTCACACCTCTTTCCGATTCTGATGAGGATGAGTGTCTCGCCTTAAGTGACGACATTGAGCTTCTTCTTCACCATGATTCGTCTATAAGCGTTGTTTCCATTCTCGAGGGGTTCACCGATGAACCGTCTCTCGAAGAGAATGATGATTTATTTGATTTGGAATCTGATAAGTGCTTAATTACACATATCTTTTACCTCTAAAAACGAGCTTAAATGACCAAAAACA
>BQNB010169693.1:0-13752 GCA_026074375.1 Tanacetum coccineum | reverse complement strand
AGTCAAAGTTTCATCCCCAGATGAATTGTTACTTTTCTCACTACTACTATTTTCAACTCCAAATCCTATACATGTTTTATTAGACAAATCTTTTTGTTTGTTCAGGATTTTAGTTTGCAATAGAGTAGCATTGCTCCATTTTTCAAGTTTTTCTTTCAACACATCTCTTTCTTTTATGACATTATCCAATTCTTTTTGTTTTTCGCCTAATTTCCAATCCCTCATTTTTAAATCATACTCCATCTGTTCATATTTATCACCCCATGCGTATTCATTCTTTTCATGTGTTCTAATTATGACCTCTAATGATTCTAAGCTCAATTGATATCCCTGAATTTCTAACCTAGCTCTTTGAAAATTATCTTTTTCAGTTTGATAATCATTCAACAATTTTTTATAAGATTTACTGCAATTAGAACAGTAGGGTACCTCTGAGTTAGAAGAATCGGTTGAGCTTGTAGCCATCAAAGCAAGAGCAACTGGTGCATTATCAGCTTCTTCGCTCCAGTCAAAAACTCCAAGTCCATCTTGTCCAAGATCCACATGGTCTGCATCAATCTCTATGCTCCAATCATCTTCTTCAATTCCATTCAGTGCCACCATAGCAAAAGTCACAGGATCATCATCAAATTCCTTGGTCCAGTCAATTTCACCTTGGCTGTCTTTTGCTACCAAAGCTTTTGAGTTTGAATCTTCAATGGGCACAATTCTCTTTTCCTTACTTCCATTTGCTCTGTTTGCCTGATATTTAGCAAACTTGCATTCCCTAGCAAAGTGACCCAACTTCTGACAGTTAAAGCATTCAATCTTTGACTTGTCAAAGGTGATTCCATTTTTAGGCTTGAGGTCTATGGGTCTTCCTGTCTTTCTCATGAACTTTCTTATTCTTGCAGTTATCATAGCTACTTGCCATCTGATGTCAATTTCTTCCATAGCATCATCATCAATTTGCAGCAAGTCTTCATCATCATGAGTTTCAGGCATAGAAGCTTGTTGAGCAAAGAAAGAACATATGATTTCATCTGAGTTGAAAGAAGAGTTGAGAGTTTCTTTCAACTTGCTTGATGAAGCCTGAGCATACCCTTTGGTGATGATTTCAGATTTATCATCAGCAGTACTTTGTCTAGAAGTACTGCCTTTGATTTCAGCAGACATAAAAGCAATACTTTGTGAATTTGAACTTGAAGCACCCTTCAACTCATGCTCATACACCTTCAGGTTGTTATAAAGATCATCAAAGTCCAATTCATCTAATCCAGGTTGTCCTCTAATCATTGTAGCAACCACATGCCACACAGATGGTAGACTTCTGAGAAATTTTAAATTAGCATCTTCACAGGATACCTTAGCATCATACAACTCTAGCATACTAATAATGTTCTGGAATCTGTCGTATGCTGAGTCTAGCTCTTCTCTGGCTCCAACGACAAAGGTCTCAAACTGTTGTTTCAAGAGATTCTTCTGCATCTTCTTAGATTCCTTATTACCTCCAAATCTTGCTTTTATAGCAGCCCACAAACTCTGGGCATCTTGAGCATCATGGAAGCTCAAGAGATATCTATCTGGTATTGCAGAGAGCAATATGTTGAGAGCTTTCTCATTGTTTCTCCTTGCATTAACAACGATTGAAGTTTTTGGTACAGAAGGTTGACCTGAGGAAGAAGTTGGTTCTGTTGTAGCCTGGTCACCATTGGTGATTATATCCCATAGAATATGATCAGTAATTGCAATATATTGTCTCATCTTCATGCACCAGAGGTCATACTCACCCTTCTTGATGATTGGAATTCGTAGTGCAGTGACAGATGAGGCAGGAGGGTGGTTTTTAGCTTCAGACATCTTTAGTGTTTTGCAAAGATATCGGATGTTCAAAGTTCTTCTTAATCAGAGTTTCCTCACAAGCTCTGATACCACTTGTAGGATCGATGTACTTCTAATATGTTGAACCTTTAACTTGTAAAGGATATTACTACCTTGAATAAATCCAAGATAATAACTATGAAACGCTGACACTGAATATTATCAACTATGCGGAATCTAATTGATAATATTAAGAAGAACACACAGCAATAATCAAAAGATTACTTTTATTATCACACCTTGAACCTGCCTAACTTTGCAGATTCCTAAACACTAATAATACTAATCGCTAATACTTCTTCTAAGACTCTAAAACTGTTATAAGCAGTACTTTGATATTGCTAACAGTACTTTCTATAACTAACAGTACTTTAACATAATGATCAGTACTTTAATATCACTAACAGTACTTCATTATCTGTCAGCAGTACTTTATAAATACTTTCCTAGTCTTTATCTTGTAAATCTTTGACCAAATCTTTATTAATTCTTCAAAATCTTCCATCTTTGTAGAATTACATAGTTGCTGATTTAGTCCTTTTGTTTCATTCTTTTATTTATTTTGTCTCATCAAATCAAGAATCCCAACAGTGTTGTTTTAGGTTTGTCGGCTAAATATAAATTTAAAATTTGATAATCAAATAATTGAACCTACACGACAGCACATCAGGTTTTTGGCACCGCTGCCGGGGAGTGAATTATTAAACCTTATTCTTATTAGTATTTCTAACCATTAATTAGCTTAGAGTAACCTAATTATTTAAATTTTGTTTGTATTTATTCGCATTGTGTGTTTAAATTGTTTGTTTAAATTCCCGCATTTAATTATTTTTAAATAGTATTATGTTCTGACTGATCACCTGATATGCCGTATCCACCAGTTGGATACGACGTATCAAACCTTCTACTCAGGACAACGTATTAAGTTTTACAGTCTAAATAGCGTATCTGTTCTCCAACAATACGGCGTATTCTGTAAACTCTATACAGCGTACTGGCATTCAACAGACCTGTACGGCGTATTTACATCAATTGAATATGGGGTATCTGTCAACGGGTACAATAGCAGACCAAAAATCCATCTGTTTCGATTCTATATTTGATTTCTCTCATCAGGACATATCCTACTGATTTATTGTCATTTGTTTCAGGTAGTGCATGACTAGAAGTTCGACAAAGGAACTACTCTCACCTTTTGAAAACCCGAAACAAAAATTTTGCTCAAAAGGGAGGCTTTTCGATACACCAAGTCTCATAGAATCGAATTCGCCAGAGTTCGATAACATTTTTGACACCAAGGAACAATCAGAGGAAAAAGTAAGTGAAACAATGACGAAAACAATAAAGCAATACATGAGCAAAACCCGAAGAGATTACGGGTTGGGCGTTACTAGGCCCACGATCAACCAAGATACCCACTTTGAATTGAAGGGGAAATTTCTCAAAGAACTTCATGACAATACTTTCAGTGGCTCAGAACACGAAGATTCTAACGAACACATCGAAAAGGTTCTATAGATTGTTGACTTATTTCACATCCCAAAAGTAACTCAAGATCAAATCATGCTCTGAGCCTTTCTTGTATCCCTCACTGGAGCCGCAAGCAGATGGCTAAAGAACCAGCCATCAGTATCAATTACAACCTAGGAGGTTCTCAAAACTAAGTTTCTGAACAAATATTGTCCACCTGCCCGCACCGCAAAGAAAATGGAGGAAATCAACAACTTCGAGCAAGAACCCGATGAAAGCCTTTTTCGTGCATCGGAAAGATTTAAAGAATTGCTGATGAAGTGCCCTCAACATTATTTGACTGACATGTAGGAAGTCATCTTGTTTTACAATGGGCTCGATGTTCCAACTTGACAAATCCTGGACTCAAAGGGTGCCATACCTTCCAAAACTATTGCTGATGCTAAAATAGCCATCCAAGAAATGGCTGAATACTCTCAGAAATGGCACAATGGAACATCTTTAATGACCAAAAGTACTGAAACTTCTGACGGGCTTGCTACTATCCAAGCCCAACTCAACAATCTCGGACGAGAAATAAAGAAAGTAAATAAGAAAGTGTACGCCGCTCAGGTCGGATGCGAACTATGCAAGGGACTACACTATACAAAGGATTGTCCACAAAAGGAAGAAGGAAAAACTTTAAAAGAAGCTTATTATATACAGTTCGGTGCACCCTATCAGCCCAGAGCACAATATAGAGTAGCAGGGCCAGAATTTTACCAACGAAACAATGGAAACTCTTCGTATCCTGATCGGAGACCGAGCCTGGAAGAATCACTGACCAAATTTATGGCAGAATTAGCTATAAGGCATGAAGAAAACTCGAACATAATCAAGGAGATCCGAGCTTCTACCGATGCAGCGATGAGAAAACAAGGAGCTTCAATTAAGACCTTGGAAATACAAATCAGATAGATGAGCAAGGTCTTGCAAGAAAGATGGTTTAGAAGCATGACCAACTCTATAGAGACAAACCCTCGAGACCAAGTTAAATTGATCTCAACCACTAAAGCTGATTTTTCTGAGATACGTCGTATCGGATATGGTCGATACATCGTATTGGGCACACAGCATAGGAGCCTATTTTCTGAAACAGCCCCTTTTCCAAGACGACTACAAAACTTCGGCTGTGATAATTGGAGAGAGGCACAAGATGTAAAGATTCTAGATGCTTATGATCACACCATGCCTCAGAAAGAAAAAACCCAGGGAGCTTTAGCTTACCTTGTTTTATTCATAATATCTATTTTGATAAAGCCCTTGTTGACCTAGGAGCAAGTGTGAGCGTTATGCCATTTTCTATCTACACCAATCTTAGTTTAGGAATTTTATCTCACACCAGGTTGACCATAGAACTAGCTGACCGAACCATAAAACAACCAAGGGGTATTGCCGAAAATGTGCTAGTAAGGATACGCAGATTTATTTTCCCTATAGACTTTATCATCTTGGACATACCCGAGGATGACGATGTTCCTTTAATCCCCAGACGCCCATTCTTATCAACTGCACATTCCAAGATTGATGTCTTCAAAAGGAAGATTAATTTAAGGGTCGGGGAATAAAAACTTGTTTTTAAAAGTATTAAGCCCGCCACTAGCATAATTAAAAGGGTCTTTGTGATAAAAAGTTTTGATTCGAAAACAAAGCTTATAAGAGAGGGTGATGAATCATTCGACCCAACTTATGGTAATTACATAGAATTAAATGATTTGGATACACCTCTAGAGACTAAAACGGATCGAGATGTTGACTTTGAGCCAACTTTTGTTAAAACCGACTCTTATATGATGAAATTTTCTTGTGTAATCGGGTATAAATATGTTATAGCTGACCTCCTCCCTTCCTTGTCCATTAACTTAATGTCTAAAAGCTTTTATTATTCAATAATTAAGGACAAGTATGAAGGGAAGAGTCATGCCGGAACTTTGATCGATATGCTTGTTTTCGTTGGAAGTTTTTCTATTATTTCAGGTTTCACCATCATTGACGATGATGATATGACAAAAGAAGTTGTGCTCGGCATGAAATTTTGCAAGAAGTACGCATCATGCCAAATGATTATGAAGAAATTCGCTCTCGGGGATAAGTGCGAGCGAATAATGGAGAACGAATGAAAGGAGAAAGGTCGAACTTAAAGACCAACTGAAACAAAAGTGTTTCCCGGGAGACAACCTGGTCATTTAATTTTTTGTCACATTTTAATTGTTTGTTGCACGAGTCTGTCTTTCCATACACTCTATACGGCGTATCGAAACCCTCTAGATACGGCGTATAGACGTGTCTGGACGTTATCAGTTTTTAAAACTAAATATTTAATTTCCAATATTTAATTGTTTTTACAGGAACCATACGACGTATCCTAAGGTTTGGGATACGGCATATTGATCCCTGTACAGTTGTGTGTTTAATTGTTTTCTTGTAACCATTTGTACGAAGAATAAAAATCTGCACTTGTCTTCTTAATCTCTAATGCAGACCTGCTGAAACTATATTATGTATATTCTGAAAAAGAGCATGTTTGAACCTTATCCGGCATGCCTGAAGCCAGCCCTAGTCAACATACTTTTTGCTCAAGAACTTATCTTGGAGAATTATCACGAGCAAAACATCAGGGAGTTTTCTGTTCTAATTCTATTTTCCCTTATTATTTAATTGTTTTATCTATACAACGAGGACGTTGTATAACTTAAGTGGAGGGATGGAGAATTAGAACGTACTTGTCTTTTTTTTACAAAATAACATGCAAAGTGCTTAAAAACGGCCAAAATTAAAAAAAATAGCATAACTTTTGTAAAAATCACTAGTTACATTACCTAGCGCACTATAACCCTTGATACATATTGTGAGAATTAAGCCTATTTCATTTCCAACTGTCTATTAAAAATTCCACAAAATTATGAGTGTGCCGGTGATGTAGTGGACTTTAGAACTTGGCCTGATATATCACTCAAGACCGCAATGATGAGTACTATGGATTTAGATGGAGAAACATGTTCAACTGATAAATTTATAGGATTAAACCAAATAGCCTACATGTCGTAAAATTAACTAACTACACTAGTTAGTTAACTCCCGTGCAACCCTTTGTTTACTCTCATTTTTAGAGTAAATTCCCTAGAACAACCTGTTAAGCCATTGCTATCCATCTTTTCTACACCAATATTTATATGTTTCGTTAAAAAAAAAAAAAAAGGAGACAAGGGGTGACCCGGGTGAGCAAGACTCGAACCCGGGTCTCTACCCTCGTACACCTTTCTTTTAGCATACATACCGCTGCGCCCTTGGGACTTTTTCGTTATAGTCCCAAGGGCTGTGGTATTTATAGGCATTTTGGGCTTATAAGCTAATAAGCTGTTACAGCTTATTTGAGGGCTTATTTATAAGCAATCTTTTTGTTTCTTATTTTTCGTAGGATTGTTATAGTATAAAGTATTTTTAGTAAAATTTTCAGAATTTTTCGAAGTCATTTAATATTTTTTATAATTTAATTTAGTTAAAAGTTTTAAAAATTCATAAAAAATACAAAAATTATCAAAAAAATATTTTTCTTTTTTAGAAAATTTTATTTTGTCATATAGTTTGTAGGAAAAATATAAAAATTTTCGTAAGGTCATTTTTACAACTTTTTATTTTTTAAAGAACGGGTCCGGGTGCGGGATTTTGTCTTGACTCGTTTTTGGGTCAAACGAACTCCGTTTTCGGTCTAGTCTTTTTCATTCTTCGTTATTTGTTCCCTAGAGTAGTTTAGAAGCAAAAATTTCTTCGTAGGGTTAATTTTAAAGTTTTTAGGTTTTTCCCCCTTTGTTCGGGATTCGTGCTCCCGTTTTTCAGCTTAATTTCGTAATTTTTAGGTTTTTCTTAAACGTTTTTGTTTGTTATTGTTTGATTTAACTTTCCTGCACTCTCAAATCAATTCTCTCCTTCAAACTCAAATCTTCGACTGTATCGATCTTCCAGTCCAGCCTCGTTGGGGATAAACGACCCGGGAACACTCTATACTACTTCTCGGTTTTATTGATCTTGTTGGTTTTTACACTTATTTATATATTTTATATTTTATTATATATTATATATATTTACGGTGTGAACTCACCCAATCAGGTATAACAAGGAATCTCACTGTTTATTTATCATAAAACCTATGAATTTCACTCAACCTTTGTGTTGACTTTTTTAAGCATGTTATCTCAGGTAATTGAGCAACTTAAGGCACGGAGTGGCACGGACTTGAAGATGGCTAAATTATTATCATTCAAACTTTATGGATATAGATTTTGGGACCTCCTTTTGTAAAACTCTGATCAATAAATGAATGATAACTATATTTTCAAAAACGTCTATTTTGAATCGTTTTCTATGATTATGACTGTTGTACTATGAAGTAATACCCCAGATTAGCTTCCGCTGCTATATGTAAAAATGGGGGTGTTACATATTTGATGACATAAAATAATGTCACTTTATTATATTATTTTTCCCATCTGTTTTACCCACTTTTATATAATTATTGCATTATTTGGTACTTAATTGCTTTAAAGTTGATAAATGCAGTAATCCATGAGTGTTTTGTGGAGACAAGCTAAAAGGCGCATAATTTGGAGGTAAAACGAAGATATTTGAAGAATGCTGATTTCTGACTACATACGCCGTATCCAACGAAAGAGATACGGCGTATCCGCGCCAAGACTTCACAAGAAAACGCATTTGACAAATTCCGAATACGGCATATCCCTTATGTTTTTGTACGTCGTATCAACAAAGATAACTATTCGAAGATACAATAAATCAAGTAAATTAGGAAAGATATCACTAATTGATTGAGAACGTAGCGCGCACTCTAAGGAATCCAGCCCAATACACCGTATCGACCTTGCCTGATACGGCGTATCAAGTCTTTTTCAGACACTATAAATAGAAGACTCAAAAATGAGTTTTCAGTGTGCAATATCATATTCTTTATACCATACTCATTGAAGACGAATTTTAGAACAGAAGATCAGCCACCAAGGTCAAGCATTGATCACGAATCCATAGAAGTCATCGTGTAATTTTTACTCTCTTAATCGTTTGATTTTCATTGTTTGATTATGCTTGTATAATTACAATGTTTATGGGCTAATACCCTCGGATATTAGCCATATTAATGAAAGTTCAATGTTTGGTTTGTTTTAAAATTGATTTCTTAATTTATCGTTGATTGTTTAATTATGTTTATCACCTCATACTTGTTTATGTGTTTGAATATGCGACCTATCATTCAACTGGATCTGGTGATACAGACCAACTAATCTAGATACCGAGATAGCTCTCCATATCATGTTTTATATTACTCGACCAATAGGATCACAAATAACATTCTGTCTTTGTCTTTGAATTATGTGTTTAGTTTGACTGGTAGGTGACCTGTTTAGGTTTCAGCAATCAAGCTCTTAATTAACTAATAAAGATTTGAATAGTGGACTACCAATATATAAAACACCATCAAACAATAAGTGGGTAAAGTCCCGTTAGACTAGGGTTTTAACAGGATCACCACTGCTTTGATTCCCTAAGATAGATTATAATTAAACTAAAGGATGCTTTACGTGGATGCGTTAATTATAATAGGATTAATCATGTCTAGGTCTTAGGATGATGTCCTGCCTAAGTCTTAAGAATGACATGTCGCTTCGTGATAAGTAAATCAGTGCACTAAAACAAACAAACCTACATTGAACTGAATTTAATATGGCTAATATAGTTTTCTATCATTTGGCTTGTACCGCTTTTCTATCTTTTAATTTTCTTCTTTTGTGTTTATTGTCTATTGAATTGATATTTGTCTCCACCAAACATGTGCCAGTCTCTTAGGCTAAAAACCCTCATATCATTAGACAACGTCTATAGCATAGGTTTAACCAATAAATAGATTAATTAGAACTATTAAAATACTGATAGAATTTAGGATTAATGTTTCATTCTATGTGTTTGACACCCTAATTACCGCGAAACTCTATCTTGACCGGGTACACTGCTCGTTAAAGTGTTGTTTTAGGTTTGTCGGCTAAATATAAATTTAAAACTTGATAATCAAATAATTGACCCTACACGACAACACATCAACATGGGTGATCTAAGGGTATCTTGCACAAATAATGAGTGCAACATAAGGATTTATCACGGGAAGTCGACAAGTCAGTGTAACAAGTCAATAAACGCACACATATAGGCTATTTGGGTGATTTCTTAAGTGTTGCCTTCTTAAACTATCTATTCCTGCTAATTGGTATGTGCTTAATTACACATACCTTTTTCCATTAAAAACGAACTTAAATGACCATAAACAGACAAAAACTGCCAAATATATGTTTGTTTTGCATTTGTAGTTTGCAGGAAACGGATATCACACAAAGGACGAAAAACAAAGCCAAGAACGACAAAACTAAGCACGGATTGGAAATGTGTGAAAAGACGAAGCCAAATCAAAGCCAAAAAGTCAATCAAAGCCAAAAAGTCAACAGAATAGTCAAAGTCAAAGTCAACCCCGACAAGAGTCAAAGTCAACTCCGAGAAGCCGAAGCAAAAAATATAACTTGAGGGACAAAATTGCCAAGTCCTAAAGTTATATTATAAAGAAAAAAGACTACAAGGGCTGAATTTGCAATTTACTTAAAATACAAGTAGGGGGGGCAAAACTGCCAAACCTCCATACTTGTATTAACACAAGGACTGACTTTGCAAGAATCCTATATGAGTTGAGGGGGCTTTCTTGCCAAACCCTCAACCTCATTTAACTAAAAGGACGAAACATGCAAAACCACAATTAACCCTTAGGGACCAATCCTGCCACTTCTTAAAGTTTAAATCACCAAAGGACCCTCAATGTAAAGCTTCCTAATACAAGTTGAGGGTCTATTCTTGCCATCCACCCAAACCCTCCCCTCTCCCCCAAAATTAAACACAGATAAACCCTAACCCTAACCCATTTTCCCGCCAAGACTCAAACTCCCACTACAACTCACGGGATACCCTCCCCTCTTCCCCAAAACACTCAACCTCCCTTTTACCCTGCAAATCCCTAAACCTCCATGGGATAAAACCACCCCCTCCTCTCCACTATCAACCCTTTCAATGAGCAATGCCATGTTGGCAATCCCACGTTTCTCAATGTCAAATTCAAGGGCTGTGATCACTACAAAAGAAGCACAAATTGATATTGAAGGCTAGGATTGAAGTTATGATTTCCTCTCACCAAAGAAACACAACTAACACAAAGTTGGAGACAAGCTGCCTATAAAAGAGGAAGAGAAGAAAGAGTATTAGCAGTTAGTTTTTGTTTAAATGTAACTTTTTAAGTTTTAAATTGAAGTAGAATTTCCATTTTTAAGTTATCTCTTGTTTCTTTTACTTATTCAGTCTCAGCTTATTTATAATCATTGTATCAAGTTCCCAAGTTTTAATAAAAAGAGAGTTTTCAGTTACATTCCTGAGTTTTGAATTGCATTTTACCTTTGTTGATAATAAAAAAAATATATATCACAAAAATTCCTCAGCTTAATTTACTGGATGATAAGCCGAAATTGGATGGGCTTATTGGACCTACCAGCTTGTTTAACACAAGCTGGAGCTTAGTAGAAAATCCTTGGGGTGATGCCACTAATAACCCATGCTTAGAGCAAAGGGACGGGTAAGTCCATTTTTCTTTGTTTTCTTAGTATCACTGTAGCATTGCTTAATTTCAGCTTATTGAGCCTTATTGTTCTTATAACCTGCTTATCTTATCTTAATTCTTGTCATTTGAACCTTTTTAGTTGTTTTTATTTCTTTTGTAATTGTTCATTTAGTCTTTTTCTTTATAGCTTAAAATCTGTCCATTGCTGTTGGCTTATTGTAACTGCTTATTTCTGTTTTCTAATGTGCTCATTAGGTTCCTTTAAAGTCATTTAATATCTGGTAGTAAGGGGTTGTTTGTTGAAAATCAGTGTAATTAGTTTAAAAAGACTGCTTTCATTATTAAAGGGGTGTTTGGGTTAAGTGTGAAAACGGGTCAAAACAAGGAAGTCATGGGTTGGGGTTACATGGGTAGCTTTAGCTTAAGTATTAAGCTAAATTGAGCCTGTTTTTAAAAGTTTTTAAGTTTAAAAAAAATGTTTTTCAAGGTTGTCTAAATCATTCTTTAAAAACTGTTGGATTTTAAAAAACCCAAAGTGCTTATTTGGTTAAGCCATTGTAATCTTGAGTTATAGTTCAAAAAGAGTGTCATTTGTGTGTTTAAAACAAGCTGAAAAACACCTTGAGTCATTTTGACTTATTGAGTCAAAACTGCCAAAAGTTAAGTGTCATTTTTATAAAAGCAAAAAGCCCATTTTCATTCTCAAAAATCAGCATGTTTTCTTTGTGCCTAGGGGCTTAAAATTTGAGCATAAGCTCACTTTAAGCCATTCCTAATCTGTTTTAACTTAGCTTTTTATTTTAAGCTTATTTGACAGCTTAATTTAAGCTGTCAAAATAAGCCTTTGATTTTAGCCATTTCCCCTGGTGCTAAGGGGCCATTTTCAAGCCCTCTTATCTAGCTTATTAGTCAACCTTAGCCCTAGATTTTGGCTTTTCTAAAAAGCCAATAAGCCCTTGTTTAAGCCCCTCTAGTTGTAGCCTTTAGTTTGTAGTTTTGATAGCTTATTTTTAAGCTTAAAGTAACCCCCTTAACTGTTTTTGCTTAGCATAGTGTAGAATTGTTTATTTTCCTTCTAGCTTATTTAGGAGCTTATTAATTGTTGTTTTTGAGTCCTTAGGTGCTTATTAGGTGTGTTAGCTCCCTTAGATAGCTTATTGCTTTTTTCCTTTGCTTATTGAGGTTTTAAGCCCAAATTCTACACCAATAGTACTAACTCCCAAGTTAGTACTGCTGTGGGTATTAAGCCACATTCTAGCTTATTAAGCTTATTCCATTTGCCTAATTGTGCTCCTAGTAGCTTATTAGGATGGTGTGATAAGCTGTGTGTGCTTATTTGCCTTTTTCATTGCTTATTTAGTATAGACAGTCAAAGAAAACAAGCCACTTTTGCCTTAAGTTAGTTTAAGCTTCTGTCAACTTAAGCTCTTTTTTTTAGCTTATTTAGTTATAGATTTTAGCTCATAGTGCTTATTTAGGATAAGTTAGTCAATTCTCTTAGCTTATTTGTCCAAGTTTTAGCTTAAGTGTCCAAAAAGTCCCAAAAGACTTAGCCATTTTAAGTAAGCAACTATTAAAGCGATGTCGACTTTAAAAAGCCTTTTTAAGCTTATTCTTAGCTTTTTTTTAAAAAGTTGTAGTTTTGGAAAATGTTAAGCTCAAGGAGCTTAACAACTTTGGTTCACAAAGTTTTTCAAAAAAAAAAGAGAGGAGACAAGGGGTGACCCGGGTGAGCCAAGGACTCGAAACCGGCTCTACCCCCTCTACACCTCTCTTTTATAAACCATCCTTACCGCTGCGCCCTTGGGACTTTTTCATTAAAGTCCCTAGTGGTTTGCTATTTAAGGGTGTTTTTACCCTTATAAGCTATAAGCTGTTACAGCTTATTTGCGGGCTTATTTATAAGCAAATTTTTGGTTTCTTATTTTTCGTAAGTTAGTTATAGTATCAAGTAATTTTAGTAAATTTCTCAGAACTTTTAAAAGTAGTTTAGTATTTTTTATCATTTAATTTAGTTAAAACTTTAAAAAATTCATAAAAAATATAAAAATTGTGAAAAAAAATATTTTTCTTTTTTAGAAAATTTTCTTTAATCAAATAGTTTGTAGGAAAAATGAAAAAACTTTCGTAGGGTCATTTTTGTAACTTTTTGATTTTTAAAGAACGGGGCTCGGAGGCGGTTTTTGTCTTGACTCGTTTTTGGGTCAAACGACCTCCGTTTTCAGTCTAGTCTTTTTCATTCTTCGTTATTAGCCCCCTAGAGTAGTTTAGAAGTAAAAATTTCTTTTTAGGGTTAATTTTGAAGATTTTAGGTTTTGGACCTTTTGTTCGGGATTCGTGCTCTCGTTTTTTAGCTTAATTTCATAACTTTTAGGTTTTTCTTAATCGTTTTTGTTTGTTATTGTTTAACTTAGCTTTCCGCACTCTCAAATCATTTCTCTCATTCAAACTCCAATCTTTCGACTGTATCGATTCTCCAGTCCAGCCTCGTTGGGGATAAACGACCCGGGAACATTCTATACTACTTCTCGGTTATATTGATTTTGTTTCTAGACTATTCTTACTATATATATTTTATATTTTATTATATATTATATATATTTTAAGGTGTAGTTTAGCATCAATCAATTTTTGGCGCCGTTGCCGGGGAGGCTGTGAAACGATTATCGCTACGTTTGACAATTTGTGTTTGAATTTGTGAATATTTTCTTCTATTTTTATAAAAA
>BQNB010169692.1:0-13753 GCA_026074375.1 Tanacetum coccineum | reverse complement strand
ACAAATAATGTCTACACTTTCCTGAGATATAAGTCACATGAACTTGTAAATGTAAGTTACGGCGCATAATATTATCAGTTCATGTACATATATACTCATAGATGTAAAGTCGTGTAACGATTTTAATCAACATTTTTTGAAACATAAAATGTGATCTCATAAACGACAGTGCTTTGATGACCCATCTGCATAATTCATCTCATACATTAAGTTTTTAGAATGTAAACTCAGATTTGTCATAATTACTTTGGTGTTTGACTGAGTCACTATTTGACGTGCATTGATCCATTATCAGTTCCAGACGATTAACTGACAAGGTGAGTTTTCATAGCCCCTACTATACTGTTTTAAATCATCTTTTGGGGTGAGAACATTGCTTATTTCAAACGTGTGAATACAAGTACAATTACTCATTATTGATTGGTCTATGTCCCGATTTAACCCAAGTTGCTATTTGCCCGATTTATCATGAACCGTTAATTACATGTAAGCACGAATGTTATGGATAGATCTATCGGGATTGACATCCTTGTTTGTCTTGGAGTGACATTAGTCAAGCAAACATAATTTCATTTAATTCAGATTACGGGTGTCCCAGGTTAGACACCTGTAAGGGCATTCATTCAATGTTGGTATATGTTAACGCTTCGGTGTCATGAGCTTAGACAATGGTAATGCAATTTATATGACTTTGTATCTGTTATATTGTCATATGTGGATGAAATCTTGTGATTCATAAACACTACATTTTTTGCTTAAACAAACTTATGAACTCACCAACTTTATATTGACACTTTAGCAATGTTTTTCTCAGGTATTAAGAACAAAGATGCTATGTGAGTTCTCATGCATTGCAGTTATTTCCAGTTATTAAAGATCATTTGTATCAATTAAAAACGATGTCGTATTATCTATTTTTATGCTTTCGCTGAATGTTTAAACAATTTATTATTTCCTATTGCTAATGATCAATTTTCTTATGACATCTCATATAGAGGTCGTTCTGTATTACTTAGAAGTATGATAATCATGAAGTCACACGCCCTCGGCTGCTATTATACTCTGATATTTTGGGGGTGTGACAGTAAACAAAGTAGCCCTCTACACGACTTAAGGCAGAAACCAGGTCAATACATATGCTGTCAGAATCATAATGTTGATTGCTGATATTGAAGACGACATCATGGACCTAGTGATGCAATGCACAACCCCCCCAGCCATTCGGGTTTCTCTCAACAGAAACTTGTCTCGTTTGTCATAGAGATACACACGACTTCTATTGACTTTCTCACTCTGAGATAGTTGATATTGAATAGGTGGCAGTCTACTCTAGCCTCCGATTAATAAAACCAAAATGCACTAATCGAGTCTAGAGCCAAGAGATCAATAAAATAAATATCATTAGGACACATTCCATTACTAACACTTGTTGAACACCAATTAGTTCACAAGCTGTTAACAAAGTCCTATGCATTAACCTGTGAATGTGCCAAGACATCCCGAGTGATACCATATGTACTCATAATGAAGAGAAATCCTGCTTGTAGCCAGCATCAACAAGCTCTTGGTAGGTGACTTGCGAGATTCTATATGAATCAAACTTGTGTCCACTAGAAAGAAATGATGGTGCGATTCAATGTGATCAAACTAGTATCAGGAATGATTGACGCTAAATCAGAAAGATAGTAACTATTCTGTTTCGCTCCTTACCGGGGTGTTGTCTCTTTGAGACTTCCGGTAATGAGAACTAGCAAAGCAGGTAAATCTAATACATCTGTGTTAGAAGATCCTACGCTTTGAGCAAAAACCCGGTCAAGGAGATTCTTTGAAGCTACTGATCATAGTAACAATTAGTTTATACTATAAAAATGGTCCTACGGAACCGAAGGTAATCTATCAAATCGGACGAATGACAAAGCATATTCGTCCACACGCATTATTCTAACTATTTTATTTCAGGATGACATAAAGATGGATATGGTGATGTCTTTATTCCAGCTGAAGTCGATCCATTACCACATCTCAGCTCAAACTACAAAAACATACTATAATCAGTCGAGATTCAAAATCATGAAGCTCAAGAATTAAAGATCAAAACTTCTGAAAAACTCTGATATACAAGATCTTCCTTCAAAGATATCAAGTCTATCAAGGGAGATTGTTAGCAAGCTTTCAAGATGATGCAAAGTATGAGCATGTTGTTCAAGACACAAGATCGCAAGGTGGCAAAGAGGATCAAGATGGAAGGATAAAGATTTAAAGATCTCGAACGAAAAAGACAAAGTCAAAAGACAATGACAAAGGCTCAAGATCAAAGATATAAAGGAACAACCCTACAACGTAGACAGGGATAAAGATTACAAGAGCTCAACGACAAACGCAATCTTATTGATCTCACAAAGGAGTGTCACAATGAACTCACTTCGGGGGAGATTGTTAGCCTTAAAATATTGAGTCGAACAATGGAAATTCGTTCATTAATTATATTAGATCTCGGTCATTAATTAATATACGTTGTAATAGGCTAGACGGGTAAATGGGCTCTTAAATGTAAGCTAACTGGTCATGTGTATTGGGTGAAAGTCCAAGTAATCCCGAGCTCGGCCCGTAGAATTACTAAAGGCATGAAAGCCTTTTAGTTTTGATACATATACACCTCCTCAAGGAAAGTGAGGGGGGTTGGTCATTTGTAACTTACACATTTGCAAGTAAACTTCCCAATTCTCTCACTTTCTCTCTCTACTTTCTCTCTTTACAATTCTTCTCTCATCCAATCTTAATTTCTTGTTCATAATATGAAGTGAAGTGATTATAGGGATTCCGACAAAAATTAACAAAACAAATAGATTAAGCCTGAATAAATAAGGTATATAGTTGCTAGAAACTTTTCCCGACCGTTCCATGATAAAGACTCGAAATATATACAAACATCTCGATCATAGAAATGACAAAGACAACCTAAGTTGGCATTCCCATAACAATCAACTTCCCAATCGTCCCAAACTTTACATACTTTTACAAAAGTGGTGATATCGGCCACTTTATACAAAACTATACATCGTTGATTTTTATCCACATATCAATGAAATAATCGATCCTTCCAAGTAGTTCATCAGGTTAAGTTCAACGAACCGACTATCAATCTTTCCTTCTCTTTTTTGATGCAATATTCGATTTTTCCATTTGTTTTTCATAATATAAATCTTGGTGTAATTTCATCGTCTTCACCATCATAATTCACCCGGATAATTTTTTCTTTCAACACTTCATCTTCGGACATAATACATAATCGCGAAAGTAGCAAAATACACGAGCTAAATATTTTCCCATTGCATTATGCAATTTTCTGACCTAACCGGAGATAGAAAATTTTACTTTGACACAGGAAATACAAAACTTTACACAAAAGCAACTAGCAACTTTGATTAAATAGGCTTAATCTATAGGGTAGGCTAAGGTGTAAAGGTGTAACGAAATGGACATTTGGTGTGAAAAAGACAGGAATGGCTAAACAGGTTTTTCTAGGGGAATCTTACTCTTATAGTAAGAGTAAGTAAGGGGTTATACGGGGTTTAACTAACCAGTGTAGTTAGTTAATTACACAACATATAGGCTTTTTGGTGTTTTCCTAGAAATTTACAAGTTAAACATGTTACTCCATCTAAGTCCATAGTACCATCATTGTGGTCTTCGAGTGATATACCAGCCACGTTCTAATCCCTACATCACTGCACACTCAAGTCTTTTAAGGGAGTTTTAGTAAATGTTTGGAAACGGAATAGGCTTAATTCTCACAATTTGGCATTACGGGTTATAGTGCACGGGGTCATGTAACTAGTAATGTTTGCAAAAGTTATGCTAAAAAAATGTTAAATTTGGCATAATTTAAGCATATATCATATTATTTGTAAAAGAAAGGACAAGTAGACATTCTAATTCTCCACCCCCTACTTAAATTATACAACGTCCTCGTTGTATAGATAAAACAACTAAAGAAAATGGGAAATAGAATTAGAACGAGGAACTCCCCTGATATGTTGCTCGGGATGATTCTCCAATTTGAGTTCTTGAGCAAAAGTATGTTGACGAGGCGTTAGAATGCCCGTACGAGTTCAACATACGTCTTTTTCAGGGTATACCATATCGTTGATTTCTTTACAGCAAGGTCCTGCATAAAAGTTTAGAAGACAAGAGTGCAATTCCTATCCCAGTTATACAATGGTTACAATGTAGGAAATAAACACACATACTGTACAGGTAGTCAATACGTTGTATCCCAAACCTAAGGATACGTCGTATTGCATCCTGTAAAAATAAATGTTTTAAAGTTTGCAGGAATTTAAATGTAGAATTTAAAGACTGATAACGTCCAAACAGGTCGATACAGCGTATCCATAGAGGTTCGATACGCCGTATTGAGTGTCTGGGAAGACAAACTCAATCAAACAATTAAAAACAGTCGGGTTGTCTCCCGGTAAGCACTTTTCTTTCAGCCAATCTTTAAGTTAGACTTTTTCTTCTTTTCTTCACTTCATTCATCGTCCATTTGTTCGCACTCGTCCTCGTGAGCGAATCTCTCCATAATCTTTTGGCATGACACAAAATTTTTGAAAAATGGCATGCTGAGCACAACACCACTTGTTATATCCATATCGTCAATGATTGAAAAGCCTAAAATAAAAGAAAAATTCCCAACGAAAATAGGTATGTCAATCAAAGTACCTGCTAGATTCTTCCCTTCATGATCACCTTTTCCTAATAATAAATTATAAAATCGTGGTCATCATATTATGGACAAGTATGAAAGAAGTCACATAACATGTTTATACCCTTCATCCATACAAGTAAAAATTCATTTGTAACAATTGTATATAATAGTGCTCATTGACATAATCAAGGGTTGCTTCAAAATTTTCACCTTGATCCATCCTAGGTTCTTGAGGCATATCTAAATCATTTAATTTAATATAATTACCATAGTGTGGGTCGAATGATTCATTAATAGCCTCTCATATAAACTCAATTTTGGAATCAAGACCCGTTCCTTCTTTCAAAACATAAACCCTCCTAATTATGCTAGTAGTCAGTTTAATGCTTTTGAAAGCAAGTTTCTCTTCCCCAATCTTAAGAGTAATTTTCCTTTTTAAAACATCTATCATGGCATGAGTGGTAGATAAGAATGGTCGTCCGAGGATCAAAGGTACATCATCATCCTCGGGTATTTCCAAGATAATAAAGTCTATTGGGAAAATAAATTTACCAATCCTAACTAGCACGTTTTCTGCAATACCCCTTGGATGTTTAATTGTTCTGTCAGCCAGTTCAATAGTTAACCTAGTGTGAGCTAAATCACCTAGACCAAGGTTGGTGTACGTAGAGAATGGCATAACACTAACACTTACTCCTAGGTCAATAAGGGCTTTATTAAAACAAACATTATGAATAAAACAAGGAAGAGTAATGCTTCCTGGGTCCTTTTCTTTCTGAGGCAAGGTGTTGTCATAGGTTTCTAGAATCTTTACTTTACGTACCTCCTTCCAATCATCACAGCAATAACCATGTAGTCGCCTGGGAAAGAGAACCGTTTTAAAAAATATGTTATTGTACTGTGATTCTAATACGTCGTATGGTCCTGATCCGATATGGTATATCATAGATGAATCAGTTTTAGCAGTCGAAATTGATTTAACATGGCCCCTTGGGTTTATTTTCCTGTTGAGACGGGCAGACTTCTGAATCCTCTTTTTTGTAAGACTTTGCTTATCTGACCAATATGAATCTCTAAGGTCTTAATCGATGCTCATTGATTTCTTATAACTGCATCGGTAGAAGCTCGAATTTCTTTAATTATGTTTGAGTTCTCTTCGTGTCTCTTTGCTGATTCAGCCATGAATTTGGCTAGTGATTCCTCCAAAGTTTGTCTTCGATTAGGGTACAAAGAATTTCCATTGCTGTGTTGGTAGAATCCTAGCCTTGCTACGCTGTACTGTCCTCCAGGTTGATAGGGTGTACCAAACTGTGTGTAGTAAGCCTCTTCAAGATTTTTCCCCTCTTCTTTGAGTGGATAGTCCTTTATGCCGTGTGGTCCTTTGCATAGTTCGTATCCGACCTGAGCAGCGTATACGTTCTCGTTGACTTTCTTAATTTCTCTCCCGAGGCTATTGAGTTGGGCTTGTATAGCAGCTAGTCCGTCAGAACTTTTAGTACTTTTGGTTTTTAAGGGTGTTCCGTTGTGCCATTTCTGAGAGTATTCGGCCATTTTTTGGATGGCCACTTTTGCATCAGCAGCAGTTTTAGTGGGAATGACACCTTTTGAGTCAAGGATCTGTCTAGTTGGAACATCGAGCCCGTTATAAAACAAGATTACTTCCTACATATCAGTCAAATAATGCTGGGGGCATTTCATCAAGAGCTCCTTAAATCTTTCTCAGGCTCGAAAAAGGCTTTCGTCTGGTTCTTGCTGAAAGTTGTTAATTTCCTCCATCTTCTTTACAGTACGAGCAAGTGGGCAATACTTGTTTAGAAACTTTGTTTTCAGGGTTTCCCAATTTGTAATCGAACCTGATGGTTCGTTCCTGAGCCAACGACTCGCGGCTCCAGTTAAGGACATGAGGAAAGCTCAAAGCATTATTTGATCTTGAGTCACCTCGGGGATATTAAATAAGTCAAAGATCTCAAGAACTTTTTTGATGTGTTTGTTTGCGTCTTCATGTTTTGAACGCTGAAAGTATTTTCGCGAAGTTCCTTGAGAAATTGCCTTTTTAATTCAAAGTGAGTTTTGTCATCAATCTTGGGCCTAGCAACTCCTGACCCATAATTCCCATGGGTCTTGCTCATGTATTGTTCCATTGTTTCCATCAT
This sequence comes from Tanacetum coccineum, assembly GCA_026074375.1. Classification (NCBI taxonomy): domain Eukaryota; kingdom Viridiplantae; phylum Streptophyta; class Magnoliopsida; order Asterales; family Asteraceae; genus Tanacetum; species Tanacetum coccineum. The sequence goes on along the minus strand of BQNB010169692.1, from coordinate 6,892 downwards.
AATTTATGTAGTTTCTTCTTCTGAACGTTCTTCGATGTCAAAAAATAAATCGAATTCGGGTGAACTCGATTCAACAAGACCAGGTGTCTCGAAAAGCCTCCTTTTTAAGTGAAATACTATTTTTGGGTTTTCAAAAGGTATAAATAGTTCCTTAGTGGAACTCCTTTTCATGCACTACTTGAAACAGAGGATAATAAATGAGTAGGATAGGCTCTGAAAAGAAAGGATACAGAAAATTAAACACAGAAATCAAATTTAGTTCTGCTACTATATCAGATGATCGATACGTCGTATTGATCTGTTAAGGGTCAATACGTCATATTGAGTTTGCAGAATACGCCGTATTATTCGGAAGAACAGGATACGTTGTTTAGACTGCAGAGATCAATACGATGTATCTGGGTAAAAAGTTTGATACGTCGTATCCAACTGGTGGATACGCCGTATCAGGTGTTCGATCAGAACAGAATACTTTTAAAAATAAATAAATAATACAGGAATTTAAACACACAATTAAATAAACACAATTTAAACAATTAGATTATTCTAAGCTAAGTTAATTAAGAGTTAAAAACATTATTAAGAATAAAGATTAGACTTTTTCACTCCCTGGCAATGGCGCCAAGAACTTGATTTGCTGTCGTGTAGGCTGTTTTTATTGATTACCAAGTTTTAAATTTATATTTAGCCGACTTATCCTAAAACAACACTTTAACGGGCAGTGTACCCGATCGGTGGAGTATCGTGGTAAGTTTAGGTGTCAAACAATAAAAGGCTAGGTTGTTAACCTATAATCAATCAGTATGTTTGTTTTAATCTATTAATCTAGTTAATTATAACATCACTTGTTAAACCTAAGCTAAAACCGAGTTCCAAATGGATAATGGGGGGTTTTCCCAAGCTGAGAGACTAGTCACAAAGGTTTAAGGTGACAATAATCAATATCAAAACACAATAAACAAGCAAGAAGACAATCCAAGATAAAAGACGTTAACAAGCCTTTGATGAAAACTGAATAGCCATAGTAAATCCGATTAAATTCTAGGTTTGTTTGTTTTAGATGCAATGATACTTATCTCGAAGCGGCATATCAATCTAAGACAACGGGACATCATCCATAAACCTTAGACACGTTAAATCCGGTCACAGTTAACTTATCCGCATAAAGCATCCTTTTAGTTTAATTATAATCTATCTAGGGATTAAAGCAATGGTAATCTTGTTAAACCTTAGCCAATCGGGACTTTACCCACTTATTGTTTGATGGTATTTTATATACTGGTAGTTCACTGTTCAAGTCTTTACCAATTAATTAAGAACGTACTTGTTGAAACATACGGGTCACCTGCCGGTCCAACTAAGCTCATAATTTAAAGGCAAAGATAGAACATTATTTGTGATCCTATTGGTCCAGTGATATAAAACATGATATGGAGAGCTATCTTAGTATTTAGATCACTTGGTCAGTATCACTAGACCCAATTGAATGATAGGTCGCATATTCAAACACGTAGACAAGTATTAGATGATAAACATAGTTAAACAATCAACGATAAATTAAGCAATCAGATTAAAACAAACCAAACATTAAATCTTCATTGAGATGGCTAATAAAGGTATTAGCTAACTGTTAGCCTTTATTTTATTAAGTCAAACAAGAATGTTATCAGTCTTATAAAGTCAAACTAGGTCTTGTATTGTAATAGGCTAGTCGGGTTCAACGGGCTTGGATTGTAATCTAATATTGTTCGTGTTTCGGGCTCAAAGCCCAAGTTTAGCCAAGCCCGACCCAAGTAGAAAATCCTACACGCTAACTAGATGGCTAGGGGTATAAAAGAAACCCTCTCCTCACATAGAGAGGGTGTTGGTTGCATTTGTTCACTTGTAACTCACAATTTCTCTCTCTAATCTAAGATTCCAAGTTTTTCTCTCTTACTTTCTTTTCTTTCTTATTTCCGGCTTATATAGGGCTTATTTGGGTTTGCTTATTGTTGTGTAAGGATTATATTGTGGGATAACATGTGGTATCACTCGCCAAGGGGTGTTTAGTGTTCGATTTTTGTGGTTTAATAAGCTCTTTCGTGGCTTATTTTGTCAATAAGCTCACGTCTCATTTTCTCAAGGGCTTATTAGTTTGTTTTGCTTATATCCTTTTTGCTATACTAGTTAAAAAGTTTCTTGTCTAGTCATTCCATGTCTTAGATAAGCTCACCGGTCGTTCTTTTTATAAGCTTATTACATTCGGCTTATTTTTCTTCTTTCTCTTCTCGGAGTGGAGTTTTTAGTTAGATTTCAAAGATTTATAAGGGTCACGTCACTTGTTAGTTGATCTTTAATCTAGTTTCTTAGTTTTCCAAATTTTAGTTTCTTATTTCGAGCTCATTCCTAGCTTATTTCAAGCTTATAACCGAGCTTATTTCAAGCTTATTTCGGGCTTATTTATGGTTTCTCTTATCCTCATTGTGGTCCCAAACCGGTTGAGATTAAGGGACAAAGATCCACATTTTTTGCTTCACAACACAAGGACAAGTTGTTTGTTTGTGTAAGTGGTCCACACTTGAAAAAGACACCGAGCGGAATATGTCACAGGTCAAGCGAAACATGTACGTTAGTTGTTAAGCGGAATATGCAGGTTGTTCGTCAAGCGAAATATTACAATTAACTAAAACAAAACTCTGCCAAAAATTTTGAATTACGAGTTCAAGCGGAATATGTTAAACCTCAAGCGAAACATGCAGTATTGAGTCCAAGCGAAATATGTTAAATGTTAAGCGAAACATGCAAGTTTACTTGTCAAGTGAAATATGTTAAAAGACAAGCAAAATATGCAGGATTAATTGCCAAGCGAAATATGTTTAGAAGTTGAAGCGAAACATGCAATTTTGATTTTTCAAGCGAAACAAGTTTTGAATATTCAAGCGAAACATGCAACTTTTAGCCAAGCGAAATATGCAATCCTTCAAGCGAAATATGTCAATTTTAATTTCATAGTTTTTCTATTGATTTTGTAAAATCCCGACAAGTAATCTTTTTCCTTCTCGGTTTTAATCATAGAGTTGTAAAATCCTGTGGAAGTTAATTGCATTCTCTCTCACCAAAATACAATCAACACTTCATAACACTTAAGATCTGATATCCATTCATAACTTCATCAAAATGTCAAATTCAAATACCAATTTGCAAACTCAATTGAAAGGTGAAATTGAGGATTTCAAAACTAAAAATAAAAGTTTAGAATCATCAAATAACCATTTCAAAGAAGCAAACAATTCAGTGGAAATACAGAATCAGATATACATTGACACCAAAGACCTAACAGTGAACTCATCCACTAATGTCTCCAAAATCCACCATACACTATCAATGACTAGAAACAGTTCCGTTGCTGAAAGGTAGTCTAAAACAACTACAAAAAGGTATAAGGAGAACTCTAAGAATGTTCACAAGACATAACCGACAACTGAATGCCGAAGCTGAAGCTATTCAGATCATTCTCACAGGAATAGATACGATATCTACTCCCACAGTTTGTGATGCTTGTCCGATTGCATGTGAAATGTGAAAGCCATTGAAAGGATTGGAAAACAAGGTGAAACAATCAATGTTCAAGATCTTGTAACCAATTTATATTGGGAAGTTTGGGAAATTCACATCATGGGGATGTGAATCACTTGAATCGTATTACTCATGGTTTTACAAGATGATGATGAGCTTGTCTAGAATCAGTGACCATGTACAAACAACAAGTGAATGTCCATCTTACTTTCAACTACAACCAAATGGCAAAGTTAGTGGATGGAGAAACGCCCCCCACCTCCCCCCGTAAACAAATAGGTCTTTTTTATTTTACACTTGTTATGCAGAGTTAAGAGCTAAAGACTGTCTCCTATCACAAACTTTATGACATCCTGAAGCAACACCAGAATGAAGTCAATGAAGATAAAGCTAAAGACTACACGTACTGCTAATCCACTTGCACTGTTGCTCAACAACAACCAGTTTACAACATTCCACAAAACCCATCCACTTAAAACACTCAATATTCCTCCACCAGATCACAACAATCTACTAAAAACAGAGGAAAAGCAATTGTTACCTCTTCTGCTCCTACTTATGATCCAGAACCTGCTACGGTTACTGAAGATGATGAAATGTAAAAGGAAAAAGAGATTGACAAACTCATGGCTTTAATTTCTCTCTCATTCAAGAAAATCTACAAACCTACCAACAACAACCTTCGAACTTCATCAAACACCAATATAGCTAATCAAGATAATTCTCCAAGAATCAACAAAGGAACTGGGTATGATAATCAGAGGGCAGTTAATATTGCTAGGGCTAGTGAAAATGTAGGTACTCTGGTTGTGCAGAAGTCTGGGATTTAGTGTTATAACTGCAAGGAATATGGGCATGCATCAAAGGAATGTCAAAAACGGAAACGAGTAAAGGATGCAGCTTATCACAAGGAAAAGATGTTGTTGTGTAAACAAGAGGAAGCAGGTTAGTTTGAATGCAGAACAACTGATTGAAAGATGAATACTAATGATGAGTCAGAAGATCAGTAATATGGAAACACATTAACTGAACCTGGCACAGATTCAGAGGTTTACTCAAAAACGATCCAGTTGACAGAATCCTGGACCATCTTAGATGTTGAGCCACTGCAGAAATGTACAAAACAATAATGACAACTATAGTGTATTTGACATGGAAAATGAACATCCTAGCAAGCCAGAATTCTATAATTCACATATATCAGGGGGGAACAAGGTGACACCAAAATCACAATTGATTCATTAGATATATGTTATAATAGAGATCAGGATGACCAGGATGGTACTGATGATCTTGATCAAGAACGTGATTTGCTTGCTTCTTAATTCAGAAACTAAAATGTGAAATTGATGATAGCAAAAACCGAAATAAATTTTTGGAATCATAAAACAATCTTTAGCTGATAAATTGAAGTGAAATTGAGGATTTCAAACTAAAAATAAAATTTTAGAATCTCAGATTAACCATTTCAAAGAAGCAAACATGAACTGACAAAGACTAATTAGTTGGTATATTTTTTGTTTTTTTATTTTTATTGTTTAAAGACCCTTAAGAAGTTCCAAGCAGAACTTGATAATAATAATGATGTGAATTAATGCTCAAGGTGGCAATTGATTATGCAAAAGCTAAAGGGGATTTAATGTCATACAAAATAGATTTTGAAAAGTCATTTAATGAATATACTCGAAAGATAAATGATTTAAATCAAACGATTTAGGATATAAAAAAGGAAGCTTTTGTACACCATCCAAGATACCATCTCCATACTGTCACAAGCAAAAAGGGCTCAGATTAAGTTTACAAAACTCGTGAAAAAGAACTTGATAAAGTCATGCTTAGAAAACAAATAAAATCAAAGTTTTGGATGATATTGTTTACAAAACCGGTCAATCAATTCAAAACAATGAATATGCTTAATCGTAATTGTAAAACGAGTTTTGTAAAACCTGAGTTCCTCAAGAAAGCTTAAAGAGCGAATCCTCATTTGTATGATATAGGTTGCTATAATGATAATCTTGCTTTAATGTTATCCCTTGAATCTGACGAAACGATTCGTCTTGCTCAAAAAGTCGATCAAAATTAAGCGATTTAATCAGACCTTTTGATTATGACAAGTTGAATAATCTTTATGATTTGTTCATTTCGCAACGTGAAAAGTCGTCTGAACAACGATATTTTTCAAAAAGGTCAAAAATGAGTCATACATCTGCTAAGAATGAAAATTCAAAAGAGTCTTTTAATAAACAAACAACTTTGTTAAAAAAAACGAATGGATCAATCCATTCCGTAGGATCAAAAATGTAAAATCTCTAAAGAACTTTTCAAGATTAAAAAGAGTGTTGACACGATTTTTGATGGAGTGGAACGTTGCAAACAAACAATCGCTAAAAGAACATATTTTGGTAACATAGATCCTGTTGGGAATTGAAGAGCTTCTACAAAGTAATGCTGCTGAAGAACTTAGTACCGCTTGTAATAGTTAGTACCGCTAGTAATAGTTAGTACTAACAGTACAAAATGTTAAGTACTGCTCAGATAGTTAGTACCGTTAGTATAAAATAGTTAGTACCGTTTAAGAGATATGCATGAGATATTATAGGAAAAGATATGCATTATCTTCTAACGCGTTTTGTAAGCCTATTAGGGTTTTGCCTTGGTGTATAAAAGGAACCCTGACGGCATAGTTAGAAGAAGACATATACAATAATAAAAGTAGATTAATATTTATAGATTAGTTGTTAGGCAAAGCATATAGTTGTTTTGTGATTTATTCAATATAGTGAAAGTTCTGCGTTCATTGTTTGATTATTTCTTTTGAGTATATAAAGATTAATTCCGCATAGTCTTTATATATATACACCACAAGGTTTCTAATCTAGTTGTTTAGATTTATCTAAACTGAACAAAAGATCTATTCAATTGGAACTAACAAGTGGTATCAGAGCGGGTGTTCTGAAACCTTGATTAAGAAGAAACAAACTAGATCCATCTCTGTGTTCATTCCATAGATAAAAAACCATGGATCTTGAACAAAACAATTCTCTTGCAAAACTGCCACTTCTCAAGCAAGGTGAATATGACACATGGAGACTCAGGATAGAATCATACATTCAACTTCAAGACTATTCTCTCTGGGAGATTATAGAGGAAGGAATCTCTTTCAAGCCAGTAGTTCAAACTACTAGAGAAGCAGATGGTACATCTATTACAACAATACCTGGTGCTGTTACGGTAGAAGAAAAGATCCTAAAGAAGAATGATCTTAAAGCCCGAAGCATTTTGATGATGACACTTCCAAGTGAGCATCTACTTACTTTCAATAAACACAAGGATGCCA
>BQNB010169691.1:0-13753 GCA_026074375.1 Tanacetum coccineum | reverse complement strand
CTTCGTCTGTGATATGGTTACCGTTGGTCAGGTTAGAGTTCTCCATGTACCTTCTCGCTACCAGTATGCTGATATCTTCACCAAAGAACTTCCTTCAGCTTTGTTTGAAGAATTTCGGTCCAGTTTGAGCGTCCATCCTCTTCCCGCTCTAACTGCGGGGGCGTATTAGCATACACATATTTTTAGTAAGACCATAATAGTCATGTCCTATTCTTGGTATGATTTGTAGGCTTTATCATGATTTGTTGTAGATGAGTTGTAGGCCTTATCATGATTCGATGTAGATGAGTTGTAGGCTTTATCTTGGGCTCAAGCCTTTCTCTTGTAACCTATATATATTGTATGTTTATGAAGACAATCAAGGAATCAAATTAGCCTTTAATAATACCGTCTTTTAAACTCTTCAAACTTTGATGATAGAAACTATGAATATGATTCTGAACCCGAACCTGCATTAAACCCAAGCAAAAATAGTAACATTGTGTGCCACTATATCTTTAATAGTGGGCTTACGAGCTTTCATTATAAAACGGGCTTGCTCATTTTATCATCTCTGTAATGTAATTCCTTATTGCTTTCAGGTATTAAGCCAAAATGCCATATTTCAGGCTATCAGATGGTCGCAGACACATATCTATGTTTCCCAGCCTACTGAGTAAACAATTTTTTTAGAAAGGCAAATATTGAAACACAAAAAAAAAACGATACAAACAAAAGGCATTCCTCCTCTCCAAACAAGTCGCTTAAAGAGAAAGGAACCCGACCAAGAAAAATACATAAGACGTGCCAACAATACACAGCGGAATTTTACAAACACTTAAAACAAACTAAACATCATTATACTAGAACAAAGAAGGCATATAACTAGGGACCATTAATACACTAGTAACTAAACAAAAAAAAAATCCCAGACCCCACATGAAAAGCCATACGACCAAAACCAAATGGGTAGAAACTCTTGATTGAAAATAGATGTTATGGACTTAAGAGCAGAGTTCCCCCCGACTTAAAACCATGGCACACCAACATATCTTATGTGAAAGCCTTAGAATATACACAGCAAAGACAGTCACGTTCGCATGATCCAACTCAGAAGACAGACAAAACAGTACAATCCAACATGTTCATGCAACCCTTCCCAACTAAGAATAAAGACTGTCATGGCAGCCCTTCCCAACCAAGAATAAAGACAAAGACAAACTAAACATCATTATACTAGAACAAAGAAGGCATATAACTAGGGACCATTAATACACTAGTAACTAAACAAAAAATCCTCAGACCCCACATGAAAAGCCATACGACAAAACCAAATGGGGTAGGAAACTCTTTGATTGGAAAATAGATGTTATGACGTATGAGCAGAGTGCCCCAACTTAGAACATGCCACACCAACATCCTTAGAATATACACAGCAAGACAAGACAGGTCACTGCATATCCAACTCAAGATGACCAGACAAAACAGTACCATCAAATGTCATGACAGCCCTTCCCAACTAAGAATAAAGACATGTCACTCCATAATAACAATGCCAACTTGCAGCCACAACCAAAACGAAAAAAATTAAAAAAAAATGCAGAGAGGCGGTTGAACCAGAACCACTTTGCCAAACACCCAAGTGTCAACGTTAAATAGAAAGTATAGGGGCATAATAGTCATTGAACATCAAATTTCTGTGTACAAATCAAAACAATCCGTATTACAATTAATATCATCTCCCCTTCTTAAACCCTATCTCTCCATTTCCCCCAATTTCTTAAAACCCTAATTCATTCAATCAAATGGCTCTATCAAAACTAACTTACATTAACCACCTCAAAACCCTAATCATCAAAACCCACCACCGTTACCCACCACCACCAAAAACCCTAACCACCACCATCCGCCACCTCTCTTTCGCCACACCAGAAGACGCCGCCGCCGAACGCCGCCGCCGCAAACGTCGCCTCCGCATCGAACCCCCTCTCAACTCCCTTCGCAACTCCAACACCCAAACACGCCCCACACCTTCCCAAACCCCAAATCCAAACACCCCCAAACTCCCCGAACACGTCTCCGTCTTAACCGGCACTCGCCTCACTCTCCACAACAGGATCCTTAAACTCATTAGAGAAAATGACTTGACTGAAGCTGTTTTGTTGACACGTCATTCTGTTTATTCCAATTGTAAGCCCACTATTTTTACTGTTAATGCGGTTATGAACGCGTGTTTGCGACAGGCGAAATACGCGGAGTTGTTGAATTTGCATAGGTTTATCACCCAAGCTGCGATTTCCGCGAATATTGTGACGTATAATTTGGTGATTACTACTTATTTGGAATGTAGGAAAGTTGATACCGCGTTAGAGCATTATAAGCAGTTAGTGGAAAATGCGCCGTTTGAGGCGAATAGTACGACGTATAGGGTTTTGGTTAAAGGGTTGGTTGATAATGGGAAGTTGGATATGGTTAATTTAGGGAGTTATAATGTTGTTGTGGACGGGTATTGTGGTGAAAAGAGGTTTGATGATGCGATTAAGGTTTTCAATAGTATGGGGGAGAAGCGGTGTTATCCTGATACACTTTCTTTTAATAATTTGATTGAGCAGTTGTGTGAGAACGGGTTGTTGGGTAAGGCGGAAGAGGTTTATAACAGTATGAGTGAAAAGAGCGTGAATCCGGATGAATTTTAAGGAAGACCGTCCTGATGATGCTGCGGGTTATTTTAAGACAATGGTTGAAGCGAAACTGAGGCCGAATTTGGGAGTTTATAATCAGTTAATGGATGGGTTGGTGAAAGTTGGGAAGGTTGATGAGGCGAAAGCGTTTTTCGATATGATGGTACCGAAGCTCAGAATGGATGATGATAGTTATAAGTTCATAATGAAAGCGTTGTTTGATATTAAGAAACATGACGAGGTACTTGAAATCATTGGTAAAATGTTGAGGGAGGAACCTTTGGATTTTTCGGAGGAGTTGGTGAAGTTGATGGCGGATGTAGAGCGGGAAAAAGCGGAGGCTGCGGCTAAAGCAGCTGAAGAAGCTGAGAGAGCGAAGGCTAGTACACGTGCTGCGGTTTCTTCTTTGTTGCCGTCTAGGTTATTTGGTGACAAGGTTGATGAAGAGAATGAGGAAGGTAATAAGGTTGGTGAAGAGAATGTGGAAGAAAACGTGGCTGATGGTGAAGGGAAGGTGGAAGAGGATGATGCATCTGGTGGTGAACAGGTAAATGCATAAGTTAGTTCGTGTTTGTTTATGTTGATTTAGGAGTTTTAAGGTGTAACGAATAATGACTTGTTTCTTTTGTTGGTATTATAAAGATCAAATCATGAGTATGATGATGATTTGTTCATTGGAAATATATGTTGGTTTTGCTGAATTTGTATGCGTGATGAGTTCAATTAAATTTGTGTCATGATGATACGTGTATACACCCATAGACGATAAGGCAAAGACTACTTATAAGATGATTATGATGTATATAGTTTGTGAAACCTGGAATGCATGTGAATCGGCAACTTCACGATAAGGCAAAGACTACTTATAAGTACAAGTATTGTAACTCGAAATATAGCTTCTCTTGTATTGAACGATGATAACCGAAAGATTACAGTGAATACAAGTTGTTGCTGAATTTGAGAGAGAGTTTAGAAGAAGTTTACAATTACAATTATCAAACTAAGTAATGAAACTGAACATAACGGGTATTTAAATGAGAAAAGGGCGGGAAAAACAGTTGGTGAGTTTCTTGGTGGATTCGTTGACTGTTGGTTGACTTCCCGAAATGACTCATAACAATCTACTCCCCTTGAAAATGATCTTGACCTCAAGATCAGCAACTAATAAGCAAACTAAAAGAGCTTCAGTTTCCTAAGCTTCAGTTTCTAAGCTTCAGTCCTAAGCTTCAGTTACTAAAAACTTCAGTTTTAAATTTGCACCTGTGAGCCAGCTTCAGTTTCTAAGCTTCAGTTCCGAAACTTAAGTTTCTAAAAACTTCAGTTTTAAATTTGCACCTCTGAGCCAGCTTCAGTTTCTAAATTTGCACGTGCCAAACACCCCCTTCTGCCCTTATCTGCACCCTTCAACCTGATACTTCGATGTTAGACAGTAAGTAGAGTGCCCTGCTGACCCATCTTCCCACTGTATCAAAACAACCCTCGTAATTTTAGCGGAACCTCAATGTTATTCGAAACCTTAAGCCAAACACCCCTCATGTGGCTTAAGCAGCTCTGCGATATCTTCTTTTCCTTCCTTTATATCCAAAAGTTACTGTTTATGCGCCAACATTATCAGAAATTTCGTTCATCCACTCTACTATTATGCATTACAACAGAAACTCGTAAATCCTTGTACCCTTTCTTCATCAATTAGAGTGATCAAGTGAGCAAGTCAGTAGACAAATGTCAACTTTCTCCCGTCATCAAACAGTCTGCACAATGTAAAACATTATATAAATTTCCAGAAAAATGAATTAGAATTTACTTAAGTGGCATTTTTTGTGTTGACTTTTGGTTCTACCTTTGCAACCTTGATGGCCATGATGTTATAATCTACATGCCTCTCTTTCTGTCATAAACGTAAGTTTTTGTTAAGAAATTGCATTAGCTAGGTTGTGTTGTTTGCATACGTATCTTATATCCTTGGCAAAATTTTAAAATATGGAAAATAATTGTTAAAAAATTTCATTCCAACGATTCCAATATTACGGAACTTTTCTTTTTATTTATGACTGTGATGCTTGCCAATTATAAAATCTTTGTTTGTTCTATTCAGTTGAATGTTGTTATTGTCTTATTGCTATCAGGATGTGTTAATTGGTCGAGGAGGAATGGCACTGGTTTATAGTTCCTGTTGCAGGGTTCTTGGTGTTGGAGGCTGTGTGGGTTCTAATTTATTATAATATACTGGTTTTTTTTTTTGGTGTATTGGTTCTTTATAATTTCTAAACAATTGGTGCCAGGTTCCGTCTTTTTCAAAATCGAATCTGAACCTAGCTTCCTTAAAATTGAATTGTTTTCAATTTTTGGTTTATATTTTACTTTTTTCACAAATCACGGGTCTAACCTTTTTATTGGGGTCCACTTTCCACTTAGAGATGGAACAGTTCTCGGCTGTAGTATCATTACAGTTATAAGCAGTAGTGCAGATACAAGTTTTAGTTCTGACTAAGGGTGGTCAATATTCAGGTTAGTTTTCAGATGTCAACAGCTCTTTAGCGTATCGTATGGGTCACCATGATAGCCCCAGTGGGGAATACTAGAAATCATGAGCAGTTCCAAGTTTTTAAGCAATTTGTATTGATCATTTGGGAAATTCATTTAAATACATTGACAGTCTCGAATCCTTGTCATCGGGATTCTTTTCAGTACCATGTAACGGGATTCTCAAGGCTGTCAATAATTGATTAAAATTTTTGGGACCATGTGACAACCGGAACACGATAACTAGGACTATCCAAAGTTTTAAAGTATGTAGGATTCGTACGAGTATCTTAAGTTGGTCAATATTAGTTCAGTATTGGAATTTGCACATTACAGTTAAGTAGTTAACTATGGGTGATGTTATTGGAATTTGTAAGATACCACCCAAATAACATTTTAACACCTCATAAGTCAACCTAGACAACATTTAAATCAATAAAAACAACTTCACACATGCCCAAACAAGCTTAAAACATATCTAAACAGGCTTTTAACAAGTCTAAAACATTGAAAATCTAGTACCAAAAATGATTGCCCTAAAAAATTGAACGCTGCACCACAACACACTATTCATTAATGGGGTAAACAGTACCATTTGTCCGTATTAAAGGTAAATTTCAAACTTAACTCATATGTCTGCCAAGATTTTACATTGAACCAGCCAGACCCATACCGAACGATGCAGTTCAGCCGGTTTTATGGTTTATATTGGTACTTTTGAACTTGTGGCTCGCATGACAAGCAACTCTCTTTTCCCAAACTTTGACAGAGATTATTTAATTTATAAATTAAGAGAAAATAGTTAGGTCTGTAGATGTGCGAGTTCCAGTTATATACAAGTAGCAGTTCTCTGTTGGAACTTTTCTTGTATAAAGAGAGAAAATAGGGGTGAAAATGATGTTTGGATCTATGTGAGCTAAAAATAAGAAAGATCCAAAGTCACTTTAGAACTGGGGTTAGTCGCTAAGTGTGCATACGTGTATTGGTGTATATTACATTGTTTATTAAAGCTTACTGACATCTTTATTATATCCAATCGTCTGGATCAGTTTTTCACGGCCATCCAATGTATGAAGCCGTGACTGAACCGTAGGTTGACGGTTTTTCATTTTTGAAATTGGCTGGACAGATGTGTCTCGGTTCGAGCAGTTTTGACGGTTCTTTGTACACCCCTATTATGAGTACTATGCATCCTATCCTACTATAGGTTTCTTGATGTATATTGTGCCTTTAGTTAAGGATAAGTGTTTGATGTTGTCTACTTCAGATTTTATCTGTTATCTTTGTTAGAAGTTGTTTGTGTAAAAATTTTATGACGTATTAAGTTGCTCCCATATCAAATAAAATTTGCATCTAGTTCTTTATGATGTTGTCCTAGGGGTGTTAAAGGAAAACCCAACTTGAATCCACCCCATCGCTATGCCTCTTTTGTCCATGATTATATTAGACAGATGGACTCTTATTATGATCTTTTTAAGGCAAAACATATGTTGAAAAATTTGTGAAGAGTTCTGTGGTACATAGGATTTAAAGTATAGGTTACTTCAAAGCTGACGTGCTAGTGATTTTTAGTTTGAATTTATACTATGTTGCCAAAAGGACTAGTGCTGGAACTTGTGATTAAGCTTTGGAGATTGATACATAGGTAGGTTTATGTTCTTGGAGTTTGATCAAAGGGTATTTTTTGAGAGGGATGGAGGACGAAGCGATGAGGTGTTTTGAGGAGGTGTTTGGGGATGGGAGTAAGGTGAAGATGAGTGCGGTTGCGTGGAATTCTGTTTTTGTTTAAGAATGGGAAGTTTGATGTTGGGCTTAAGGTGTTTGATAAGATGCTTGGACTACATGATCCGCCTAAAGTGTTGATGGTTAATTTAGGGAGTTATATAATGTTGTCGTGGAACGGGTTTTATTGGGTTTGAAAAGTGGTTTTTGATGATGCGGATTAAGGTTTTCATTAGTATGGGGGAGAAGCGGGAGGAGATAGAAGGAAAGAAGGGATGAATGAGCAAGGGAAGAAGCAGGTTGTTTATAATGATAAACTTTATTTTTGTAATTTGTTCTGAGCCAGTTGTGCAGGCGGGAGAAAGGGTCGTCTGTTGGGTTAAGGCGGAAGAGGTTTATAACAGTATGAGTGAAAAGAGTGTGAATCCAGATGAATTTACGTTTGTTGTGTTGATGGATACTTGTTTTAAGGAAGGCCGTCCTGATGATGCTGCGGGTTATTTCAAAACAATGGTTGAAGCGAAACTGAGGCCGAATTTGGGAGTTTATAGTCGATTAATGGATGGGTTGGTGAAAGTTGGGAAAGGTGATGAGGCGAAAGGGTTTTTTGATATGATGGTACCGAAGCTCAGAATGGATGATGATAGTTATAAGTTTATAATGAAAGCGTTATTTGACATAAAGAAACATGATGAGGTGCTTGAAATCATTGGTAAAATGTTGAGGGAGGAACCTTTGGATTTTTCGGACGAGTTGCAAGAGTTTGTTAGGGAGGAGTTGAGGAAAGAAGAAAAGGAGGAAGAGTTGGTGAAGTTGATGGCGGATGTAGAGCGGGAAAAAGCAGAGGCTGCGGCTAAAGCAGCTGAAGAAGCTGAGAGAGCGAAGGCTAGTACACGTGCTGCGGTTTCTTCTCGGTTGCTGTCTAGGTTATTTGGTGACAAGGTTGATGAAGAGAATGAGGAAGGTAATAAGGTTGGTGAAGAGAATGTGGAAGAAAACGTGGCTGATGGTGAAGGGAAGGTGGAAGCGGATGATGCATCTGGTGGTGAACAGGTAAATGCATAAGTTAGTTCGTGTTTGTTTCTGTTGATTTAGGAGTTTTAAGGTGTTACGAATAATGACTTGTTTCTTTTGTTGGTATTATAAAGATCGAATCATGAGTATGATGATAATTTGTTCATTGGAAATATATATTGGTTTTGCTGAATTTGTACGCGTGATGAGTTCAATTAAATTTGTGTTATGATGATACTTGTATACACCCATAGACGATAAGGCAAAGACTACTTATAAGATGATTATGATGTATATAGTTTGTGAAACCGGAATGCATGTGAATCGACAACTTCACGTGCCTCTTAGTTTGTATTCCATGTCTTGAGGTATATGAGAGATTATAGGCCACACTATTGATATTTCATCGGACTGTGATGAATCAGCTGTTGATAATGGTGGGTCGGTGCACGTTCAAGTCAATAAAGTTTTATTTGCTGGTTTGTTATAATTCTCTTTAGTAATTGTGGTGTTCTCTGTGGTTCCTTTATTAGAAAACTAGGAAAGCTTAGCGGCTGTGCCAAGCACAGCCTATGCATGTACAAGTTTAATTTTGTTAAATTTATAAATACACAAGTCTATTTGGAGCTATAGATACTTATTAATGTAATACTTCATGTGTTCTACAATTTGAGGCTATGATAGGCAAAATGAACATGGTTATTCTTCAATGCCAAAGTACTACTTATTATGAAAGACACTAATATACGAAAGCGAGTGCCTGTAAAGATTTTATACTTAGGAGTAAGTAGACAAATGTCAACTTTCTCACGTCATCAAACAGTCTGCACAATGTAAAACATTATATAAATTTCCAGAAAAATGAATTAGAATTTACTTAAGTGGCATTTTTTGTGTTCACTTTTGGTTCTACCTTTGCAACCTTGATGGCCATGATGTTATAATCTACATGCCTCTCTTTCTGTCATAAACATAAGTTTTTGTTAAGAAAATAGCATAGCAGGTTGTGTTGTTCATGCATACGTATTAATCACCTTGCAAATTTTAAAATATGAAAATAATGTTCAGAATTCATTCCCCCATTTCCAACAATATGACTTTTTATTCTGACCGTGATGTTGCCAATTCTAAAATGAGCATGATTGCCATAAAAAATTGAACGCTGCACCACAACACACTATTCATTAATGGGGTAAACAGTACCGTTTGTCCGTATTAAAGGTATATTTCAAACTTAACTCGTATGTCTGCCAAGATTTTACACCAAACTTAACTCGTATGTCTGCCAAGATTTTACACTGAACCAGCCAGACCCATACCGACCGATGCAGTGCAGCTGGTTTTATAGTTTATATTGGTACTTTTGAACTTGTGGCTACATGACAAGCAACTCTCTTTTCCCAAACTTTGACAGAAATTATTTAATCATCTAAATTAAGAGAAAATAGTTAGGTCTGTAGATGTGGGAGTTCCAGTTATATACAAGTAGCAGTTCTCTGTTGGAACTTTTCTTGTATAAAGAGAGAAAATAGGGGTGAAAATGATGTTTGGATCTATGTGAGCAAAAAATAAGAAAGATCCAAAGTCACTTTCGAACTGGGGTTAGTCGCTAGGTGTGCATACGTGTATTGGTGTTTGTTTATTAAGCTTACTGACATCTTTATTATATCTATTATCGTCTGGATCAGTTTTTCACAGCCATCCAATGTATGAAGCCATGACTGAACCGTAGGTTGACGGTTTTTCATTTTTGAAATTGGTTGGGCAGACGTGTCTCGGTTCGAGCAGTTTTGACGGTTCTTTGTACACCCCTATTATGAGTACTTTGCATCCTATCCTACATGTCGTTACTCCTATACATAAACACATTCTATGGGCCTTTATGACAGGTATGAGCTCCTAAAAATATACCCGAATGACTATTGTTTATGGCAAAGTGTACTTTCTATAGGTTTCTTGATGCATATTGTGCCTTTCAGTTAAGGATAAGTGTTTGATGTTGTCTACTTCAGATTTTATATGTTATCTTTGTTAGAAGTTGTTTGTGTAAAATTGTAATGATGTATTAAGGGGGTGTTTGTTTCGGCTTATATGTTTTCTTTGTAGCTTATTTGAGTGTCGCCTTATTATTCATTAAGCCTCAATTTCTGGCTTATTTGAGACTTATGGTCTTATATAAGTTTATCATATCGTAATAAACTTATATAAACCTACAAGTCTCGAAATAAGCTGAAAAATTAGGGTTTATGATATATAAGACGAAATTAAATAAGCTCATAAGCCCCACATATAAGCCGAAACAAACACCCCCTAAGTTGCTGTCATATCAAATAAAATTAGGATCTAGTTTCTTTGATGGTCCTAAGGTGTTAAAGGAAAAACCCGACTTTAATCCTGAGTATTGACCAAACGCAAGATAGTAACATGACAAGGACTTATAGGATTGGAATCCGAATAAAAACTAAAAACTAATTAAGAATTACAATGAACAAGTATTGTAATCAAATAGTAGTTCTCCTTGTAATGAACGATATACCAGAAAAATTACAGTGAATACACGCTTGTTGGTGAATTTGAGAGAGTTTAGAAAGAAGTTTACAATTAACAATACCAGCTAAGTTAATGAAAGCTGAACATAACAGGGTATTTAAATGAGAAAAGGTCGGGACGAAACAGTTGTGAGGTTATCTTCTGTGGATTCGTTGACTGTGTTGTACTTCCAGAAATGACTCATAAACAATCTACTATTCCCCTTGAGAAAATGATCTTGACGCTTCAAGATCAACGAACTAATAAGCACAACTAAAAGAGTGTTCAGATCCTACGGTCAAACAGTTTCTAAGCTTCAGTCCTAAGCTTCAGTTACTAAAAACTTCAGTTTTAAATTTGCACCTGTGAGCCAGCTTCAGTTTCTAAGCTTCAGTTCCGAAACTTAAGTTTCTAAAAACTTCAGTTTTAAATTTGCACCTCTGAGCCAGCTTCAGTTTCTAAATTTGCACGTGCCAAACACCCCCTTCTGCCCTTATCTGCACCCTTCAACCTGATACTTCGATGTTAGACAGTAAGTAGAGTGCCCTGCTGACCCATCTTCCCACTGTATCAAAACAACCCTCGTAATTTTAGCGAACCATCAATGTGTGATGCGAACCTTTAGCCAAACACTCCTTCATGTGGCTTAAGCAGCTCAGCGCTAATCTCTTTTCTTTCCTTTAATATCCAAAAGTTAACTGTTTATGCGCCAACATTATCAGAAATTTGGTTCATCCACTCTACTATTATGCATTACAACAGAAACTCGTAAACCCTTGTACCCTTTCTTCATCAATAAGAGTGATCAAGTGAGCCAGTAGTGTGACTCTTTCCATTTTCCCTTTTTTTTATTAGGCCATCTCCAAATGTCAAACTTCCATCGTCTGCTCTTAGATTTATAGTTTGTATAGCGTGGCTTTTTCCTCTTAGGCCACTTCCATATGTCAAACTTCAAAATCACACTACCCATTTCTGAATTCTTTCTTTTCCTCTCAATCATATACAACTCATCTTCACAAGTAACTACCTTAGTGGAAGGATTGTGGACATCCGAATCATAAGCAAACACATTAAAACTTTTGTACCTACCTACCTGATCTTCAAAGTACCTCCCATCATAGCATTTTCTCAACACCAGGTCCCATCTTGTTCACCACCATACTCATCTTTGTTTTCTACCAATGTGTTACATTTACCTTTTCCCACATTCTTCCATTTTGTATCTGGTAAACAAATGCTCATTACATAGGCACGAAAGTTTCTTTCATGTTCAATAGCTAAACGCCCTATATTGCCTTCAAAACGTAATCCATTTCACCCCCATTTACACAATCCTGAAATTCATCAACCTCCATAACCATGAATTCTGAGTCGACACTTTCAATATCTACACTCTCACTAGCATTTACCTTCATACCACCATGTCCGTAAAATAAACCAATCTTCCTAAATCTATTATCTCCTCAATCTCATCATCTTCACAAAAAAACTCATTGAAACCATTTAACCCAATGTACTCATTTTTCTTGCATTTGACATCCTCTTTATAACTTTCATCAAGAAGGATCAATTTTTTTTTGAAAGGCTGATCAAGAAGGATCAAATTAACACACTCAATTTTTTACCTTTGACATTGGCATTTTCTTTACCTTTGACATCGGCATTTTCTTTACCACCTTCTTCATAATTCTTAACCCCAATGTTTTCAATCCCTACTTCTTGACTATTTGCAACAGAGGTTTTAGTTTCCTCACTTACTTTTTCCATTTTCACTAAAGTAGACTCCCAAAAGTCATATTCTGTTTTCACATCAGGATTACCATTTTCCTCCAAACTATGGTTCAAGATCTTAGGAGTATCATTACTTGGTTGAGACAATGAAAAACTAGTGAATTCCCTTTCTCTACTTTGATCACATTCAAAGTTATCAAGAACCATTAAACAATTGCTATTAACCTGAATTTCACTTGAATCTTCTACATTCTCTTCACAAGATTCATCAAGAACCTCCACACTCTTGCTGCTCCCATCCATTTCACTTACCCTCAACTCAATCTCTTCACATTCAACACCATCTTTCCAACTAACATCAAGATCCCTCAACCCCACTTTATTTTTCACCCCTTCTTTTGATTCATTAGACTTTGAAGAATCAAGCAATGGTCGACTAGAGTTCTTTATCATTATATTCTTGCAACTTAGCCAAACAACAAGCATCCAAAAGGGTTTTGGGTTTAAACATGCTAACACCTTTTTTAATATCCGGTGGCAACCCACAAATGAAAATATCAACTAAACACCATTCCTCAAAACGTGTCTTGCTAAACAAAGAACTAAATGAATCAAAATACTCTTGAACCGTGCCATATTTCTTGATAAATCTGTTCATTGACATTTCATCAATCACCTTATATGCATCTTTATCATTCTTGAACTGCCCTTTAGTATGACTATCATTACCCCTCAAATCATCCCCAAATGATGAATTACAGCTCGAATTTCGGAGATTTCGATTATTACCTTGATTTTCCAAATTGAACTTTTGTTGCTTCATGACTGTTCTTATTAAAATCCCCAACTGCTCTTCCAACTCCGCCAATCCCATTGAATGTATCAAGAAATGAAACGGAATTAACGAACTTGTTTAAAAAAGAACTGACTCTCCGGAAAAGAACTGACACGTCGGATTCTCCGCCGGAAAAAATGATACCACTTGATATGAACTTATAGGGATTGAATCCGAATTAAGAATTACAAGAACAAGTATTGTAACTCGAAATATAGCTTCTCTTGTATTGAACGATGATAACCGAAAGATTACAATGAATACAAGTTGTTGGTGAATTTGTGAGAGAGTTTAGAAGAAGTTTACAATTACAATTACAATTATCAAGCTAAGTAATGAAACTGAACATAACGGGTATTTAAATGAGAAAAGGGCGGGAAAAACAGTTGGTGAGTTTCTTGGCGGATTCGTTGACTTTTGGTTGACTTCCCGAAATGACTCATACCAATCCGCCCCATCGCTATGCCTCTTTTGTCCATGATTAGGTTAGACAGATGGACTCTTATGATATGTGACAAAATAAGATGGGCACGTGACTTGCACGTGTCATCTCATAACCACTTTTACCGCCCAAGTTTCCTTTAAATACCCGTTTTGTCATTTCATTTAGGGAGCTTGATTTTGTAATTCTCTTTGTTTTCTCTCAATCTAATAACTGAATTCATTCATTACTTGATAAACATCAATGGAGTCATAAGGTTCAGATCTTGTTCTAGACATTTAGATCTCATCTTTGATT
>BQNB010169689.1:0-13753 GCA_026074375.1 Tanacetum coccineum | reverse complement strand
CTAAAAGTGAATATTTTGTATAAATTTTTATAAGAAAAAAATACACCAACAAACTTATAATTAACACAAGAAATCTCTTAAAAATGTAATAATAGATTTTCAAAGATTATTAATTTACCCTGCACAGATATCACTTGGCATAAGCTTCCATAAGTTCCTTTAAATCGTAAAACACATTCTGCAACTTATTCAATATTTTTAGTCTTTCATCAATTTCCCCTTCCATTTTTTTTCTTCTTCTAAACGTTGATGTTCATGAATATAACTTTCCCCGTCATTATAGGCTTAACCCAACTTATTACTCAAACTTCTCATATTGTCACACGCGTTCCGATAATTAGCTTCCGTCTGATTAGCCTTTTTATGAACTCTTTTTCACAAACATCGGGATCAGAATCCCCGTCGCTAGACATGTTGATGAATGAAAAGAAGTAAAAGGTAGGGTTGTTGGTATTAGTTTATTAGGTTTCTAGCAATCGGGGCCTTCATGGATTTTATTTATATGAGAAATTACATATTTATCCCTTTTAAAGTTGATAATTACATATACTACCCGATAATACTCAGGTGGTCTAAATATTACTTACTCAAAATTTGTTTCTATGAATGATGAATAATATGAAAACCCTATAATATTTGTGATATATGAATGCACTATGTTAATGATAAGCCCATAACTACTTATGCAACTCTCTATGATTTTATACTCAGGTTATTTGGTTATTTGGTTACAAGTAGTTTAAAAGGGCTTACTCTGCCTATCCTTACCTCTGTGCTCTTGAGAAAATGAATTACAAATGTAGCATCTCAGCATTATGTGTGCTATATAACAAATCATCTGTATGGTTATGCTTATCAATCATTGTACATATGATTGTCACCGAGTTAAACACATTGGAGCAAATTTGTTGTAATTGCAAGACTCTCACATGAAAAGAAACTTCATGATTTTGGCAACATTAAGAACAATGTCCACTATGTATGTCGGATAGGTGTATGTGTGTACCCCCTTACTAAAATAGATGTAAATATGTTGTTGTGTTTCAGCTGCATCTTTCATACTTCATTTTCATTCCACTCCCACTTTTGCCGACACGTCTGATTATAGATGAGCTTTTACACAGGAGATTGCTGGTAAGCATACGGTTCCACTATGAATATTGGATAGGTGTACGTGAACCCTCGTATTCATGGACTGCATTCGTATTTCAAGGCTCACAATCTTCGTTCATGTAATGGTGGATCAGTTTTAGGCTTTTTGGAACTTGCACGTTGTCCAGGTTATCAGTGACAAAATTACATAGATTGCATTTTCCATTTGGTCCCATGTATATTTCCTCTCATATATATGTAACTTCAAGTAAGTTTAACAAACTAAACAACATCGAAAACTCACTGAAAACAATTACTAGTGATGATAATATGCGAAGCTTGTGTTTGACAAATTCATTTCAAACATCGTAATGAAGTAATGTGATATGTGTCTATAGACCATAGGCAAGCTCATGGATTTCATTCTCACACGAGAAATTTGTTAGGTGTTGCCATGGATGAAACTATTACGACGTGGTCTAGTTGATCTCTATACATACTTTATGTGCATTGCAACTAAATTTGTAAAAATGTAAGCCTAGTGATTTATAGTAATGGGATGTGCCACAATGTAGCATAGCTGTAATAAAGATACTCGAGTCGTGGCTAGGCTGGATTGATTTAACATGATATGACATTCTCATGTTTTTTAGACGTCTTATCTCTACAAACTCATGTGTCTAACACTCTGACAGTTGGTATTTGTGCCAAGTCATCTATTGCATGTTTTAAACTAAATTTATGGTTCCATAAAAAACTTGGATAGTATACGTTGTGGCTATCTACTTATGGAAGGCAATAAGTGATACTTTGACTTTTTAACTCTGCCACAAAGAATGTTAAGATGATTTCGGCAGCAAAAAATTAGTCCGCAGCCAAGTTGACTTAGAGGGGGATCCATGCTAACTAAATTAAACGTAAAGACGGCAAAACAGGGTCTCAGTGAGATGGGAAACGGGTTAAAACAGGGCAGGTTTGGGTTGATTTGAAAACACTTATATTTATTAGAATAAGGTGGAGAAATATATGGTTTGAAAAGAGATTTGGGGGACTCACAATACGGTTGACCCATTACTCAAGACGACATATGTATATGGTGTGAAATTCCAACTCTAATCGGATGATTCGAATTCCATTCTAGTTATGTTTGGGAATGCACATTGTTTTCCGGCAAGTTATGTTTGTGTTTGCGCCAAGGTCACTCAAAATTTTGATCCATTAACTTATAGATGAACGTTGATCTGCGCATTGAATGTCGTGCTGCAGAAGGTTTGGAATTGTTAAGTCTTAGCTAAGTAGCATTTTAGGAAAGTTGGATGCTCAATAGACTACACCATTTCTTGTGTCAAGTCCTCGTAAAAGCCGTTCTGGAATCAATGACTCCGACTTACTTAAATTCACATACAAGGTAACTTCATGGTGCTTGTACATTAAGCCCTTTCTATCTTTATAGACATGCATAATTTTAAAATCTTGAACTTATTGCAAATGTTGAAGCGTTAAACAAGTACAACCCAACTGTTTTTCGTTATTTTTGCTTTCTTTCTTGACGAGTGACAAATTTTTTTTATCATTTGTGTGCATTTTATGGTAGGTCACGACTTTTCATGGTATTTCTGTTTTTTTCCTTTGTATGTTTGTTTTTCTGATGGAATAATGCTATCTTTTCAGGAAAGAGAGGCACAACGGCAGTTAACCGGAAGCATAGATGGCTGGTGGAGCCAAAACTACTTCATTTTGTCAATGCGTTTCATCAATGTGTTATGGACTCAAATGAGTGCAAGTGTAGCTTATATAATACAACATTTCATAAACTAAAATATACAATACAACAGAATGACTGAAACTTGTCTCCAAAAGCATAACAAAGGATTAAGCTTTACTTATTTCTCTCATGATCTAAATAAGCTTATGGAAACAACTTCAAAAATCTAAACAATAAAGCCACATGAAGAAACGATGCTCAATATGCTACTATAACTCAAAAATCAATGCATTTAAAGTTGTTGCTATTTTTTTTAACGACGAGTTAGTACAGTTACTAAGTTAGTTATTCGATTCCACAATACTTACCCAGAAGGTAGTCCATGTCAGCCTTGAATAATAATTAGTGATTCGATTCCACAGTACATACCCAGAAAGTAGTCCATGTCGGCCTCGAATCGACGCATCTTTGGGGCAGAACCCCACAGATTCCCATGAAGGAAAACCCATATGGAGAGACTCGAACTTGAGACATCTCGCATGTGGTAACAACCTCCCCAAAGACATCCTTGGTGGCCAACTGAGCTAGCCAGTTGTTTTGCTTGTTGCTATTGTTTTTTTTAAAACGATAATTTTTTCACAACTATCTCACAACCTCTAGGTTGATGGGGAACTCACATACCCAAGTATACCCTTGGTGGAGCTAGCCCAGTTGGTTGCTTGTTTCTATTGTACTTGAAACAATAATACTACTACAACTGTTACTCAAAAACAATACAGCCGGGTCTTGGCCGGATACAACCGGGTCTTGCTCGAATATAGTCAGGTCTTGCCAGGATATAGTTGGGTCTATCCGGGTGTTGGTCGGATCAAACCGGATAGAGTCGGGTCTATCCGGGTCTTGGCCGGATATAGCCGGAATATCCGGGTCTGTCCGGATTTAGTCAGGTTTGACCCGACTCTTGGCCGGGATAGCCGGGTCTGGCTAGATTTCGCCGGGTCTATCCGGGTCTTGGCCGGAATAACCGGGTTTGGCCGGATTTTGCCGGGTCTTGCCCGGATATAACCGGGTCTTGGCCGGATATAGCCGAGTTGGGCTGGAATTGTCAGGTCTGGCCAGATTTAGCCTGGTATTGGTCGGATATAGCCGGGTCTTTGCCGGATATAGCCTGGTCTTGGCCGGATATAGCCGGGTCTTGGCCGGATAAAGCTCGGTCTTGGCCCGATATAGCCGGGTCTACATATATGAAGACATGACTTGTGTGTACCGATTAAATAATACTATATATACTTGCAAGTTCTATCATTCAAGCTTAATGTGGGTCAATTTCCCCATTTGGAAGATTTAGTTACCAGAAATGATTACAACAATTTTTACATGTCTCATAATGGGAAATTGGTAACTGCTCCTACTACCGGTCCACTTATGTTAAGTTTGCTGAGACCGTGTCAATGTGAAGATGGCATTTCTAATGAAGATCCAATGTATGTTGTTGGTTTCGTAAAATAGTGCTTATCATGTAGAAGTAACATCAGTGTTGCAAAAAAAAAGGTCTATAAAGGCCGATTAATCGCCGCCTAGGCGCTACAAGGCCACCAACCTTGCCGATTTATGTAATTGGGTCAAAAAAAATAGGTCAACGGCGATCAATGGTGGTCATTGGTGGTCAAAATTGCCGGAAACCTTCTAATCTTGCCGCAATTACTTAAGACTTACCGTAAACTTGTTTTGATCACTTATAGTAACTGTTTAAATCTATTATAAGTTGTTTTTAAAAAAACTTGCCAATAATACCTAAAATTCGCCGAAAATACACAAAACTTTCCAAAAATACCCAAATTTTGCCAGAAATGCCAATCCGATTAATCGTTGATTAATGCCGCCTAGACCGATTACAAGCTACAAAGTGGTCAACCGTCCGGCTAACGATTCACGATTTTTGCTACCTTGAGTAACATAGAGAAATGTTGGATACATGGTAGCTTACATTACAACGTAGAAATGCGGTGGGTATTTTGCTTCCATCGTTGATGAGATTTTGCTAGTAGGTTAGAGGCTTGTCAAATCGAATGGTCTGTATTTTAGCTTGCCACAACATAACATGGGTCAAATAGTCACGCATGTGATCATGTGTCCATACGCAAGCTCATGTATTTCATTCCCATACTAGAAATTTTCTTGGTGCGTGTTGCGATGGATGAAACTATAACGAGGTCGGGTTGATCCTGTTACATACTTTATGCACATTACAACCAAATTTGTTCAATTGTAAATCTAGTGATTTAACATAAAGATACTACTATGTGAACAACTTACACGATTTATGTACATGGGATCTAGTTTAATTGTGATGAGGTTCCATTACCTTTTCGATATATAATAATATAATATATTTAGACTTGTATTTAACTTAGGTGGGTCACGGGTGTGTTGCAAGAAGAGTAAATGCTTGGGTCATGTGTTCAAGTCATGGGTCAAGATATTTGTTTATTTTGAACCGAACACTCAATAAAAATTATAGGTACCTCTTTGCATCAAAACTATATATCAATCATGTAGTTTATCACTTTTGATTAAGTTTACTAGCATGATTTTGATCATTATACAAGTTAGCTGTTGATTGATATGGTAATATGTTGATCATTTGGTCAACGGTATGCTTGGTTTTGAAATGTATCTTGTTGAGACTTAGATTAGTTATGGGTTTTAAAAGTTAACATAGGTAGCAAGTCGGTCTAGGGGCAACTCAAGCCTTGTAGAGGCCTAAAGCGAAATTCAAATATGATGCCTTTTCGACATTATTATTTTTTTCTCTTATGTGAGCTTTTCGGTTCATCGGATAAATAGAACATCCAATTATAAAATCAAAAATACTATGAGAATTTAAGGGTTTATTAAAGATAGAGAAAAATAATATAAGAAAGAGAAGAAACAAACACCACTTTATAAGAATCTATACGTAGGGTTAAAGAACCGAACCAACACGAACGAAGCTTTTTCAAGTTCGTTAGTTTTGGTTTAACCAAGCATACAAACTAACATGAAAACTTAAACATACTGTTGGACAATTACGACAACAACCCGAAGTACGACACGCGGAATCACTAAATTGTAGGTTGTTCGTCGAGCATAATAGCAACCTTTAACTAAACCCATTGAAGAATATGAAAGAACAAGAAAAGAACACACGAAGTTTAAGATTATATGCACACGTAATACCCCTCGAACACCCTTTTATTAGAACCAATAAAGCATACAATTTGAGTTAAGAAGAATGTTAAGAACTAGCACCACCTCGTATCTATATATAGAGATGAAGGAGTAAAGAAACCATGTAGTAGTCGGTTTAGGATTCCTCAACCGACCCTTATACATGAACCGACCGGCCATAAGGCCTAACATTGCCTTGTAAGGAAAGTTAAACACTTCTTAGTTCTATTTTTTGGGTAAAGGGTTACCCCAGCAAAATATATTAAAACCAAAAAATTAAGTATAAATAAAATGTGGCTGAAATACCACATTAACCTCAAGCTAAACAGCTTGATAAACACCTAAAAACTAGTGTGTATGACATGCCATAAACACTTACAACTCTAGAGACAACTAATTTCACCTAGAACAAATGACTCAACTGAACCAGCTAACCAGCAACATCCGTGAAAGCAACATCCGTGAAAGATGAACTCCCACTAGTTTTTGTATTTAAGAATAAGTTTGCTGATTCATCATACACGTTTTCAACATCTTATTCTTCATCTTCTTCTTCATCATTCAAGGCAGAATAAGAGTTAGACGTGGGAATATTATCATTCTTAGGAGAAGCACCAACAGTCTTCAACAAAGATGACAAATTAGAAGCATTACTTATATTAGAAGCTCCCTTCTTTGGTGCACTGATAGACGCTTTAGGCTCGTATCTAAGTGATTGTTTAACCGAAGGGCCATCAAATTTACCACCATTAGTAGAATTTAATTTACCTTTCCTCTTCTTCTTTTTACCCACCGTCTGAAGACCATCATTGTCTTCATAATAGTAGGAGTAACAACATTATAAGTATAAACAATAGGAGGACTCACCACCTTTTTAGGGCAATGGTCTTGGACATGACCAAATAACTTACACATATCACACATGGGCGGCCTCCATTCATACTCAACACAGATGGTTTTTTTGATGAAATCATCCCAGTAAAAGAAGGAATGCCAATAGTAACAACATCCACGAGATCAGCCTCTGAATTTACCTTAATTAAGCATCTAGCAAAGTCACTTCTACCCCACGAATCATTACACATGGAACTTATGTATAAATCAAGCATAACAGATTTGGCAATAAACGTAGCAATTAAACTAATACCATCCTCTTCAAAAACTTGAAGAGGAACATCATGCAATTTAACCCATATCAGAATAATACTAGTCAATTCTTCTTTAAGTAATTTGGTATCCATCGACCATTTCTTAAGAATGATCGGAGCATTGAGAATCATCCAAGGACCACCCTCCAAAACAGCTTCTAAACTAGCTCTTGTATCAAATTTAAAGAAAAAGTAGCCTTTGGTATCAATCATAATCCTTTTTAGCCCATGTTTCGCCCATTTATTCCAAGCATAGTATGCTATAACCAGAAACGCCAATCTCTTTCCAAAAAAGTAACCATATAAAGTGTGTTCAAAATGTGTACTAACCTTTTTGACAACTTTTTGAGGAATAGAGATGTTAACACCATCAAATACAGGATCAGCCACCAAAGGACGAAAGTTAGAAATAACTTTTGGTTGGTCCTTAGTACTCGCACCCGCAGCTCCAGCATATGATGTTGACTTGGTATTGACGTCTACATTTTTGGCAATAGGAGACTCATGGCTTGGTAGGCTGGTAGTAGGAATACTAGGTTTAGCCACGAGAGCCTCATCAACAATTGGGGTACCCTTTGGCATGTTTGCCAAAAGAGCATCCCACCTATTCCAAATAATATCCAATATCTCATTGCGTTTTTCCTTAGTCAATATTGACTACACCTCAGAATTACCCAATTCAAGATCCTTAGTGAAATCATCTATATCCTTACAAGACTTAAGGGGCACACCAAATAAATAAGCAACATCATCAATGTTATTTGTATGGACAACATTAGATGAACCATTCTCATTCGCAATAAACTCAGAATTAACATCTCCTTGATCAAAACTCGCAACCATCGCAGCACTAACAATAGTATTTTTGTAGCATCCATATAGCTTTTACCATTAACTTGAGAAGTTGATATGTTCAACTCATCAATCACCTTAGAAAAACTATAGGAAATACCACGAATTGAATCATTAGTACCCTCCATTCCAACCGAAAACAAGATAAGAAACCCAAAAAAACCCTAAACAAGAAGAACTAGTAGATCGACTAATAAGCAGAAATGAGATCTACGTCAATCTTAAATCGAAATCTTTAGATAACCAAAGCATGAAAAACAGATCCAGAACGCAAAACACAAAACCAAATAAAAGAAGCCCTAATATGGTGATAAAAGGCGAAACCCTAAAAAAGTTCGACCTTTAGATTCTAATGAATCAGCAACCCTATAAATAATTTGATAAGACTATGTAATCAAAGATTAATAGTAAGAACAAGGACGTTATACAGCATTAGAAATAAAATAGACAAAGAAGGTCGATCTATAAGGCAAAACCCTAACCCGTCGAAACCCAAAATTCGAAAAGAATCGCAACCTTAAAGACGATCTATTGAAACTGCTAATCAAATGATTAGATAGTAATAATAAGAAACGTTAAAAGGCCAGGGATCAAGAAGAAACAAAGAGAATCGATTGAGATTAGAGGGAGGGAAAGAAATCGCCATAATCGCCCATAGTAGAGAGAAATGGGGGTTGGATCTTCAAATTGGTGGCCCAAATGAGATTTATAACACTTCCTAGTTCTAGTCTAATCCTAATTTATATTACAACTTACAGTTAAACCCTTAATGTTGGGATTTCATTTTATGTGACGACATTACGGAATTACCATAGTTTACCATACCACCATACGTAGGGACTAGAATAGTCATTTTAGTAAACTTATGTATAGATGGTGGTATAAATACTCTTCTATTGCTTCCATGGAGATGTGAGACTTTTGTAATATTTCACTTTTAATTCTATTTTACACACACTAGTTTCTCCCTTTACTCTCTATCTCTCTACACATGGCATTCTTATGGTTTGAGTCACCAAGACCACCGGATCTACGATTCTTTTACACTTGACAAGTGGTATCAAGAGCCAAGGTTACATTCTTAGGTCGTGTTACATTTTATGGTCCGGTTGGTATTTCAATTTGTCACTATTGTATTCGTGTGTTTGTGTTGCGAGTCTGATTCTGCTTTTATAATCAGTTTACATCTTGTTTGGTTGAGTTTTATTTGTCCTTTCATGTTCCAAAACTTACCAATAAAGCAAATCAGGTTTCTTTTTCTTTTAACAGCTCATTTCCAGCTTTTTACAAGCTTATATGGGAGTTTAACTGTTTCCATGGTTGTTGGGGTTTAACTGCTTAATCTGTGGATCCTTATGTGCTTAAAAGACAAATTTTTCAAGCTTATTATTTTCTAGTTTTAGCTTAATTCAGGGCTAGATTATAATTCTTGGCAGAGGTTTGGTCATGAATACAAAAAATAGTTCATCTTTTTTGTTTGATTGGCAAAAAGACAAAAATCGTACCTGACAAAAAATTCATGAAGCGGTTTTCCGTGGCGGTTTGAAATTAACATGGTCCTATCTAAACAAACCTCTGCCCAATTTAAAAGTTGGCAGCGGTCTGGTGGTGGCGGTTTGGTGATGACAGTTTGGTGGTAGCGGTTTGGGGGCAGCGTTTTGGGGGTAGCATTTTGGGGTAGCGGTTTGTTCTGCCAACGGTTTGCCTCCTTTTACCTAAACCGAGTCAACTCGGTCATTACTGAGTTGACCCGGGTCGACTCACTGAGTCAAACCGGTGACAACCGAGTCGTGCCAAGGTCAAACGAAACCAAAGAAAAAGAACAGATCTAGAGAGGAGGAGTGACTCTACAGATGCAAACCACAAACAGCATAACATATCATCTCAAATCCAAATCCAACAAATCTAAACCTAACACCCATCGTCAAACATCACATCCAACAAATCCACTAACCTAACTCTTAAACCCTTCGTCACATATCAATCAACTAACATATCCAATCCCATCTTCAAGACTCGAAACATAACAAATTAAAGATCTCAGTTTTATCTTTGTCTTATAACATCAAGCACGAAAACGAAATATCATCATTGATCTTATGTCTATCCAACGGAAACTTCTTTAATATACGAATTAAAGAAAGATCATGAACAAGATTGCTCATATCCTCTTTTGTTTCGATTTGAAAACAAGAAAACGAACTCGAAACAAAACCTACCCAAGACCTTTACAAGATCTTGAAGCCATTTATTTCTTCTTCGATCGAAACTCTTTGTGATCAAGAAAGTTTGTGAAAATGTGATTAGGGTTTGTGCAGACAAATTAGCCAAGATAAACATAAACATGGGCCAAGATATTGTTGGGGCTTGTAGATGAATTGGGCTCAAAATCAGATTTCTAAACCGGAACCTTGGGCTAGAAGTGTTATAATTTTGTGGTGGGTTGATTTTCTATCTACTCTAAGTGGGCCAATATTTAGCAAATGAAAGGGTCGGATGAAAAATATAATGTGACGTTCCTTTTGTATAACAACAAGCAAAAGAACCCGCGCGTTGCGGCGGGGCTAAATATTTCCCGAATAATATTTTTTTTTACGTTTCGGGGGGTTTTTTTTGGCGATGCGTTATGGCGGGGCTAATTTTTAATATTTTCTTTTTTTGTATGATTCGGAGAAAAAAATACTGCGTTGGGACGGGCTAATTTTTTCCCGAATATTTTCTTTTTTTGGGACGGTTTTGTAAATTTTTTTACGGGAATTTTTGTGTAAGAAAATCGTAAATAGTTAAAAGGTGAGGGTCCGTTTTGTATATTTTTTTTACTTTGGGCCAGATTTTAGGCTATTTTTGGGTTGTTTTTTTTGGCTAATTTTTCCCCGGATATTTCCTTTTTTTTGTACGATTCGGGAATTTTTTTTTTGCGTTGGGACGGGCTAATTTTTTCCCGAATATTTTCTTTTTTTGGGACGGTTCGATATCTTTTTATTTGGGCCGATGAATGTAAAAAAGTTGTGAACAATAAAAACTTGACGTATTTTTTTTGTTAATTTTTTACGGGATTTTTTGTGTAAGAAAATCGTAAATAGTTAAAAGTTGAGGGACCGTTTTGTATTTTTTTTACTTTGGGCCAGATTTCAGGCTAATTTTGGGCTAGTTTTTTTTTTTATACTTTGGGCCAGATTTTGGGCCACATTTTATGCGAATTTTAGGCTAGTTTGTCGACAAATGTGTATATTAGTAATAATTTTTTTTATATGGCTTATGTGTTGGGCCTCATGTTTAAAGTGTTGTTTTTTTTTGCTATATGGGTTTTTTTTAATATAATGGGTTGTACGTTTGTGACCATATCGATTATTTTAAAGTTATTAGGTATCGAAGATGTTTTCCCATGTATTTTTTTATCTGAATAAATACACGGGGAAACATCTTCGATATAATGGGTTATACGTTTGTGACCATATCGATTATTTTAAAAAAAATTGTATGCACAAACTGACGATAACGTAAAAAACGGACGAAAACGTAAAAAACCTGACGAAAACGTAAAATAATTGATGAAAACGTAAAAAAAGAGACGAAAACGTAAAAAACTGACGAAAACGTAAAAAAACTGACGAAAACTAGTATCGAAGATGTTCCGCGAGTATTTTTTTTAATCTGAATAAATCCAACTTTGTAATATTTTTTTTAACTCCATGAACTTTGTGCATACAAATTAAAAAAAAAACAAAAAAACAAAATTGGGCTGGCCCAAAATGGGGGAGCCTGTTACTGTAGCAAACTCAAAACGGCACCGTTTTCTTCAACAAATGTGTGTATATTTATAATTATAATATAATGTTCGGTAGATATAAGATAAGAGGCCTAACAAAATCTTGATAACCCTAATGAGATATCTATAAGACTACACTCACACACACAACTACCTAGACTTAAGCACGCCTCTCTTTTTTTCTTTGTTGTAACACTGAGTGACAACACACACAAACCAATTTAACTTATACAGTAGTATATCTTTTCTTGATTATCAAATCAAAGGAACCCACACAAATCCACACTCGTTTTATTAATAATCCATGAAGAGAGCTTACGAAGAATAACAAAATGACTTTCACATCAAGATTTGAAAGATTAACAGGTAGGTTTCTTTGTTTCCGTTGAAGCAAAAGAAAGATATTAACACTTTTGTTCTTGTCTTTCTTTTTTTAATGTTTTCGGAAATAAAAGTCACCTATGCTTCTACAGAAAATCGATGAAAAGTTGGGATTTTCTTGATTATAAGATGTTAAAAGATTGATAAACACTTAAGTAATAAGGATGGTGAGTTATGGGCTGGAATAACTGGGCTAACAGATGAACTACGGATGCAGGCCAATTGCATTTGGATTGGGCTATAGTCATTGGGTCAGGCCGTGAACAGTGGTTACGATGAACAGTAAAATGACATTTGAAATGAGTATATATATAATTTTTGGTAATGGGCCTAATTTTTGGAAATGGGCCTGATAAATATCAACATGTTAATGGGCTTTAATAATACTGAATCAAAACATAAGGTAGATTTTTGTGGTTATTTACTTATTATATAGGATATTGTTAATATTTATTATTTTTTAAGTAGATTATTTTTTGATTTAGGGTCTCCGCCAAGACCGATTTATCGCTTGGCGGTGGTCGACCGCCGAGGTACCGCCGAGCGATTTTTACAACACTGACAGGCATCAAACTGTATAAATACACAAAAATAAAGAAATTTGTATCAGAATCAAACTAATCAAACGCACATAAACCACAGAGCAAGTAATCAGTGACAAAACTAGGGATCTCGTACCATTAGCATCAAACAGTTCAAAATAAAACGAGTTCTTCTTTTAAGTCATACCAGCATCAAACGATTCATATACACATGAAGGCTATGAATATATTACTACAAATACTAATTTATTTTTCTTTACAAACCATGAGCACACAGCGTAATGATCAGAATAAGAATCCAAAATGAACAACTAACAGCAAGCAAACAAAAATAAGTTATCATCCGAATGTGCAAAACATAAAATTGCTATAGTGAAAACGAATATTTGAACATGAACATACGAATCATGGCATACTCTCCAAGTACACATAGTCAGGAAATATACAAGTGACATCAACCTCTTAATTACAAACTTTTTGGGTCATATTATGAGCATGCATAAGCCTTGAGTATTTAGATCAACATAATAAATAAATCACATAACAAGTCATCAAAATACACATATATTAACCATTCATATAGAGTTAGTACATAAATCACAACAATAAAGGATCTATAGATAAACTTATAATCAATAACCAAAATGATACCTTTGAGAGGGATTTTAAAATATTTTTTTCTTCTTTTTTATCCAGATTGATTGATTTTGATGCATAAGGAAAGAATGGATCAAGGCTATCTACAAACAGAGGTGTTTATTTACTTATAAATATGAAACATTTGAATTTAAAAGTAGGA
Organism: Tanacetum coccineum; assembly: GCA_026074375.1. Taxonomy (NCBI): domain Eukaryota; kingdom Viridiplantae; phylum Streptophyta; class Magnoliopsida; order Asterales; family Asteraceae; genus Tanacetum; species Tanacetum coccineum. Next base: position 255 of record BQNB010169689.1, on the reverse strand, counting down.
GAGAGAATTGATTAGGGAAGTTTTTAAGAAAAATATCATCTCAAGTTTGTTTTCAACATGATAGGTAAAGTTGTATTCAATGTGATGAGTGCATAAAAAATGGGCCCTTAATTTTGATTAAAAGGAAAACATTTAACAATTTATCTTGTATTTGATTTGATTGGCCAACATGACCTATCATGTTGAAACCAACTTTAGAGGATTCTAGTCTAAGTTTTTGTAGGTCAATTTTGTGGAAGTTCTTGGATAGATTTT
>BQNB010169688.1:0-13753 GCA_026074375.1 Tanacetum coccineum | reverse complement strand
TTAAATTTAGACCTCAAAGAACAATAATCAACAATCCAAAGGGAGTTAGAAATTCAGGATAAGCAACAATAAGCATTTGAAAAAGCAATTTCTCAAAAAATTTCAACACTTAGCACTTTTGACAGTTTTGGTAAAACACAAACCAAACAATGCAGGCTATAAAGCTTGATTCCAAACTTGATTTAACACATTCATAAACACAAAAACATCACAAAACAACAGGATTCAAAGGTATAATCAAATAAGCTTATATAATAAGCTATAACCTAACAGGTTCAAACAACAAACTCTTAAAACCTTAAAAATAAGATTTAACACTTTAAAAACCTAAACAAACTGGTTTTTAGGACTAATTATAGCTAAACTAAACTGACTCAAGTGTCAAAATGCAATCTTGACCCATTTTGACCCATTAAAACAGTTATGCCAAACACCCCTTTAAAAACTTAAAATGCTTTTTAAACTTGAAAACTTTGATTTTTAATGAACAAACTCTTAAGACCAGATCTTTAACAACTTATAACAAACACAATGATCAACTTATAACACTTAAATTAGCAAAAACAACTATATTAAAGATAATGCAAATTTTAAGCTACTTTAAGACAGATTTAAGAAAAACTTGCACAACTAATTTTCAAACTACAAGCTAGGTGTTTTTAAGTCTAAATATCATTAATAAGCATAGATAAGCAAATAAGAACAATCATTAAGCACAAATAAGCAGTTCTATAGTAAATAAGCTAAAAATAGATAAAAGAAGACTTACAAAAGTCCAATCTTTTGTAAATGACTAAAGTACCCAAATCAGTTCATAAACATCTTATAGCTTATCCACATAAGCACTAACCCATGGCCATCCAAAATATACAATGCTCCATGAGATCTTCTTTATATTTTTTGGTATTTTTTTATATTTTTATGATTAAAACAGTAAATAAAAGTGATAAAACAGTAAAATAAGGTTTGATTCAAGAAACAAAAAGCTTAGTGAAGCTTTTAGGTGAGATCCATAAGCTGTTTCATAGCTTTTCAAAGCTTAACAGGTTATATAAAATGATCAAACACAGTATCTTAAAAACACAAACCTCAAAATTTCATTAAAAACTTAAACTTTTACAAAGGAAAGAAAATACAAATAGCTTTAAAACATAAATAACAATTACATTAAAAGAGACTAAAAACTCAGAAAAACTACTCCCTCACTACAAGGGTTAAGCCCTCTATTTATAGACCGGATAGAAGGACCTAGACCCTTGGCTTGGTTTTCTTATGTGAGAGGAAAAGTAGCTTCAATCTTGGCCCTTTAAATTATCTAGTGCTTTTTTAAATCCATCACAACCCTTGATTGTGTCCATGCAATCATTCCTTAATGATTGCCTTGGATCGCCAACGTGTCAGAGCCCAAAGACGTCATCTATTGCATCATTTTTGGCTTCTAGAAGGAGTTTTAAGTGGGTTTAACCATGGGGTAAGTGTAATTTTGGAGTTCGAAAGTAAATAGTAATAATGGAGGTGTGAGCGGGAAAAGGGGTTGTTTTGTTTGTTTGATTGGTGTAGGGCACAAGTATTGGGAAATGGCAGGAATGGTCCCTCAAGGTTATTTATTGTATTGCAAGTTTAGTCCTTGTGGTGATACAACTTTGGTCCTTAGAGTTTATAAATGGGTAGCACCGTTAGTCCTTAAAGGACTAACGGGGTAAAGGTTATAAGGGTTAGAGAAAACGAAGGTGTTAACAAGGGTGATGTTGGGCTTGGTGTTTGGGCCAGTTATAAAAATAAGTGGACTTGGGCCTTTATTAAGGTTTAAGGGTTTAGGTTTTTAGTGTATAAGTGGGCTGACCCGGGCTCACTAGGTGGGTACGGGTGGGCCCAATTTTGGCAGTTTAGGTTTTTAGGTTTGGTTTTCGATGCTCTTTCCAATGCCTCATCCCGGGGTTGACTTTGACTTGACTTTGTTGACTTTGACTTTGTTGACTTGGCTTTGATTTTTGACTTCTCTTTACGCTCTTTCTGTTCTCGTGCTCGGTTTTGTCGTTTTGGCTTCGATTTTTGTCCTTTTCTTGGATATCCATTTCCTGCATAATACAAATGTAAAACATACAAATACAATATATTTTTGGTACGTTTTTAGTCATTTAAGTCCGATTTTAGTGGTCAAAGGTATGTGTAATTAAACACATACCAAGTATGCTCAAGAAATTTGATAGACAAGATTTGGTAGATTTGCACAGATTGGTGATGAAAAGGTTTGAAGACACTACTTCAGAAGGTTATAACTTTTTGCTTTAGGGAGATCTTAAGGTAATGTTTGAACCAAATGCAGAGGATGAAATTTGAAGTAATCAGCAGGATTGGACTCTAATTAGCTGGAAATTGTATGAAAGTTGTGGAGTTCATACATTACTGATGGATGGTACTTTGACATGCTTCAACGTGCTAGTAGAGAAAAGGTATCCTCTCATCAAGGAAATGCTACAAAAGATGTTAAACTGGAAGCTAGAAGCTGAAGCTGAGAGCACAATGGCATTTGAGCTTCTCAAGTTTATCAAGTCACAGCTAGAAGAATGAAGAAGTGTTTGGATACATCATCCTGGTAGTCAAGATGCTTATACTAAAGAAACTTGCTGATTTGGAGATAAATCACAAGTTTAGGGAAGGATTGTTGGGAATTATGGACTTCTACAACTTAGTACTGCTGATTCAATTTAATATTGCTAGCTTTGGAAGTTTGTACTGCTAGTTCAACTTGATGCTATTATTGAAGAACTTAGAAAATAGTCTAGGTCATTAGTACTGCTAGTTATAATAGTTAGTGATGTCTGTTTAAATGTTAGTACTGCCAGTTTAGTTAGTACTGTTAGTTCATATTTTGTACCGTTTATATTATATAGTTAGTACTGCTAAAGTGATATGCATGAGTTATATTAGGAATAGATATGCATGATCACTTGACGCGTTTTGTAAGCCCATTAGGGTTTCCTTAGTGTATAAAAGGAACCCTACGGCATAGTTAGAGATATCAATAATCTTAAGAAGAACACAGATATAATAACTAACTTTGTTATTGAATTCTTCTATTAAGCTTCATGCTTCTATTCGTTATCAATGAAACACTATGTCGTTAGGTTCCTTTAATGCACCCAAGGAAACCCTAAAAGGGCTATACAAAACGTTGAAAGGATAATGCATATCCTTTCCTAATATTTTCTCCTAAAATATCCTAAGATAACTGTTATCACTATTTCTTGTACATAAACAGACTAACTAAATAACATCAGTACTAAACATAGTACTGCCACTCACCAGACTAACTAAAGTACTAGCCAGACGTTTAACTATAGTACTTGCAAGAACTAACTAATACCACCAGACTTAACTGTTATAACTACTAGTATTAAGTCCATTTATATATTACTTCCCATCCATCCTCACCCTAACTTGATCTTCACCTTGTGAACTTCAAGTTTCCTTCAAGTTCTACAAATTGAGCTTCCTGAGGAGGTTGTAAACAAAACTCTTCAAATTATTTTTGAGCTGCAATTCTTCAAATCATCTCTTTTTGATCTTTGCAGCAACAAATTCTCAAATACTTTTCAGCAACACAAACAGCTACATTGACATATGTACATTCAAATCATATAGTTTCACAGACTATTCTCATCATTCCAGGTGTGTTAACTGCCTGTGAGAGGTGAATCATTGAAACTTTAAATGGGATTTGATGTCTCTTTACTATTAGCCCTTAACTTCTAGAGTAGCCAGTCCTGTGCCACCCAGAAAGTGCATGTCATGGTCCGAGCTGAAAACCATTTCAAACTCTCAGTACGAGAAACATTGGTGAGTTGAATACCATATGGTTTTTGGCAAACCATTATAGCCATGAAACGGATTTGATATGCCTTTTACCTGTACCCGTTACTCAGTGCATAGTCAATCCTTTGTGGCCACCTAGAAAAGTAAATTCCATGTGGAATGATTTACCATAATCAACTCTTTGTACATGAAACTTGGGTGAGTTGAATATATCCATCCACTTTTTGGTAAATGTGTCAACATTTAATATGGAATGCAATTTGTCTTTACCAAAGCCCATAAATCTCATGGACTAGTTTGGTTTTCACAAGCCTTTACCTACAATCTCTAACATATGAGGCTAGCAACTCATTACTAACCGATAGGGTGAGTTTATAACCATAAACATTTTTGGCAAATTGTCACCATTAACATATTTGAGAATTCTTTACCAAGAGTCCGTTGCTTCCTGGACAAGCCAGTCCTTATGTCTGTTTATACCATGGTTGACGAGATGACCATTTTGTTGTGTTTAGTGCATAGCACCTCCACCAAGTGTGTTCTTCTCATCTCCATACCTAGATATCTAACTCATCAATCTTCCATTACTTTCAAATGCCAGCTAGCTTCTCCATCATTTTCCAAAATTTTTGTAGACAATCCATCATCTTTTTCCTCCTTGCAGTTTCTTGTCCCAACATACTTTACACACTTCGAGCAGACAAAGGATACATTTCCTTTCTATTAGCATTGCAGGAGGCCCAGTGGTTTTCTTTCCTTTATGGCAAGTAACACATGTAGGTCATTTCCTAAAAACCTTGAAGGAAGACCTCTTACAAGGTTTCCCTTCAACAAGTTGGGTTAAGTTTTTAAAATTTATATGACCTTAACCTCCTTATGCCCATAATTTATGATTCATCCACATGTGGCTTTTGCAATCAAACAGGCATAATCTTTTGAGAGAGAAGGTGTCTTCATATCAAAACTATACATATTGTGATGTCTAGGGACCTTTAGAAGTATCTGATTTTCATCAGGCATCTTAAAGTCAGAAGACACAACAAGACATTTAGTTTCAGTAAAAAGAACCTTGTGCTGCTTATCACATATTTGTGATATTGAGAAAAGGTTAAAATGCCCTAGTTCTTTTACAAAAGACACACTATCAAAATCTAAATTGCCAACTCTTATTTTTTCCTTTACCAGTTATGTAGCCTTTGCCTACCATCTCAAATGTAACAGATCCCCCATTGAATTCTTCAAAATCCTCTAGTTGATCCTTGTTACCTGTCATGTGCCCTGAGCATCCACTATCAAATATACCTCTATCTACCATGTTCTTCAGTGGATGATCCTGCACATGAAAAAGAGAAATTAGTTTCTCTTAGGGACCCAGGCCTTTATAGGCTTGGGTCTGCCTTGTGGACCTTTAGCATTCACCAGTTCTAATAGAAATTGGTCCACCATTACAATTGGAGTTTGGTATAGTGTTTCTCCAATTATAACCTGCTGGGGTCTTAACAGCAGAATCACCCAATTTACCATTATTACAACATGAAAATTAACATTTGTACTGAATTTTTTTGTAAAGGGTCTTTTTCCCCCCTTTAAACAAAGAAATGTGATTTAGAAAAATGCCCTTCTTTGATTAAATTAATTCACCTGTGATCTTTTAGGACCAAAGCTGTTTGAGGTCCTTGTAGGTACTGGCTGTCTAGATCTAACAGTATTAAACATTTAGAAATTAACATATTAACTCTAACCAAACATAATAATATTTTGTCCACCAACCAGTATCAATATTAAGAGCCTAGACAAGAAATTAATGTTTGTCCTACCAGTATTAAGTTGTACTTATTTAGGAACAAATTGATAAGCATGATTAATCCTATCAGTATTAGTCCATATTGGTTTCGCCACCATGTGTTACCAGTATAAAAACCTTTGTTTCTTAACCTCACAGCCCTCTCTTGCTATTTATTCTTTTCATAATAGTTACAATCTTATGGATCAAATGACTGTCTTAGACTCCACAAACAAAACATTTCTTCTTTGTGAAAGAGTAACCTTCCCCTATTCTCTTTCCATCATAGCATTCCAATTCTTTTCCTGTTAACTTTAGGGTGTTTTCTTGATCTATGATTTGGTTGGTGCCTATAAGTTTTTATGTGTGATGACACAACTAGGTTCATGTCAACTCTTTGGAATTTTGGAGCAGACCAAAAATAGATTAAAAAAAAAACCTTTTTCATTTATTGTTATAGGTATAGACACATACACTTCTTGAGGTACTCTTGAAATCTCAAATTCAGGATCAACAGAATGTTCAGTGGAAGTTCCAATAGATCCTGCACTGTCATTAGATTGACAGGTAGAATATACACTGGATCTATCAATCTGATACACTGGGTTCGGGCTCTTGGTCTTGGGGTCCCTTTTTACCATAAAACATAACAAAGACTCATCAATTTCCTTCTTGTTGTGTAGGAGTATAATCCTCCACTTAAGGGATGTTGGAACACCTTAAAAATATTAGCTTTTTATAAATATATTGTACAAAGGTTTCCAACTGAGTTCCTTTCTGTACAATTAAAAATAGAAAAAAATCCTTTCCTTCCTCATAAACTTAGAAACCTTCATTATCTGATTTATTTCATACCCTAAGTCCAATTTTACAACAGAAGAAAGCTCGATAAATTAATACTCGATTATATAAAAACTCTCTAAGAATTAATATTCTTTTTCCGGTCCCGACTCGGGGATAGGGGTGCTTAAATTAATATTTCGCTAAAATTATAAGATATACATCTTTGATAAATTCTTTAGACCCCATACAGAATATAAAATTACTATTCTTATATATAACAAATTACATGATTAGAGTTATGAAGGTTCCTGAAAAATAGACACAATTGTCTTTTGTTTTTTTTTGAAATCAATTTTCCCCTTTGAATCCTCGTCTCCTTATTTTCCTTAGCAAGGAAAGACTTCTTGTGTTGTTTTCCTCATAGCCAACAAGAAATTGTTCCAATGTGATTGCCGCTTTAATAGCTTCGTTTCGCGAAGGGGATTCCCATGTAGAACTTTCATCATCATCTTTCATCGATATCTATCTATATTAATTCCAATAACGCTTTCAATAATTTTTTCATCAGTCAACAACTTGTGGGCAACTTACATTTTCTTCTCTGGGTGAGTCCGGAACATCTTTGACATCCATTGCATTGCGATAACCAAACTCTTTGATCAAATTCTTCCTGAGTTTACTTGAGTGCTTTCCACCTCAACCACCTTCATTGAAGTTCTCAAAAGTCATGTTATCTGTTGATCGACAAAGTTTACAATGACGAAAAGCAGTTCGCAATTGTATTTTCACTAACATCCATAGTCATAGCTAGAAATTGCAAGATTCATTGCATCTAATCCATTTATTTTGCTGGGGATTTGGAACCCCTAATTCATAACCCTCCAAAAGACTTCTATAAAATCGACTGACGATAATGCATCTTAAAAGCTCGTAATGATCCCCCCCGCGTCACAAGGTAGAATTTTGAAGTTGGTGTTTGTGGAAAAAAAAAATAATTCAACAATTCGTAATTCCTTCAATAATTTATGGATGAGCCAAGGCAATTAATCCAACAATCAAGAGAATTTTTCTTCCAACCATTTTTTAATCAAGTGGCGAACATATTCTTCAAGATACACACCAGTCATCCAAGCCCGATTGTTAGCACGGTACTCCACAGCTCATACTGTTCAAGTTTAACATTCTTGAAGCACCTTGGTTTAAGCAAATTATCCCCAATAATGCCATAAAGGAAGTTTTTCCTAAACCGTCCTCATACAGCAAATAGTCAACAGTTAGTCTTTCCTTTGTCTTGTTTTTTGTTCCCTTCAAGCTGCATTGTTTGCAGAGTGAATGATCCCGTTTGAAGTCTAAAAACAAACCTGTATAAGATCAAAACATGTAATAATTTACATAGAATCACTCAAAGTACAGAAGCGGGAAGTAAAATACAAATAATAAAGAAAGCGCGCGAGCGTGCGCTGTTTCAGAGGGCCATTGGGGAGGGTTAAGGAGGATGTTCAGTAGCGAGGTATACACGGACGGATGGACATAGGCAAGATGTTGTGGCGGTCTTATATAATGTGGGGTGGTGGGCACTCTTACTAGAGTGGAGGGATCTCCGTGTTTGGGATGATTGTCGCAACTCCAGGGGTTGTAGCGCCTCACACATTATCTGCAAGGGCGTACTCTGTGGGCGGAGCTTCGGCTGCCCAAAACGCGTGGAAACGCTTCAGAATAGACTATGGTAAACATTGATTCCATATCTGTGTTTGAACTGTCCAAGCCAACCCAATATAAAAAGTAAAGTCTGGATATCCAACGATACATATCTTTCATGACTTTTCGCATTCTCGATTATTAGTTCACTTGTCATATTCAATATGTCTTGATATAAGAATCCATTTCATAGAGGAGATTTTCTAGGTCAGGAAATTTTGGCCCGTTTGTGATCCGCTTAACCATCGCCCTCTTTCTGGGAGCAAGGAGAGATACTACTAAAGTACCGCTTAACTGTAATCGATATTGTCGCTTGAACTCACCTGCAAACCATAGTATTTTACTATGAACCCATTCTTGCAATTGCTTTTGATATGAGACTTGGATTACCCTTGTTGGCTTTGCATAATGCGCTTCGAATCTCGTCTGTCTTTGTTGTTTTTTTCACACCTTAAGATGGGAAGGACATGTTGTGTGTATGATTTTTTGTGTTAACTTATTTTGATCTTGTATTTAAATAGAAAATTTTTTTAATTTCCATAAAGTGATACATTGAACACAAGAAGTCATAATAAGTGGTGGGAGATTGAGGTTTCTTTCAATTGGGCCCGTTCATGATTATATACATGCATTGTATACAATAATTAATAAAATATTAATTAATATATAGAGAATTTTTCTTTCAACCATTTGTATACTATAAATTAATAAAATATTAATTAATATATAAATTAATAATTATTAATTTATCGATTAATTAATAACTCTTTTAATTAATAAATTTTGGTGGTCCCAAGTGTATTATTTTATAGAGTTTCTACTGTACTTGAACTCATGTCAGAATGAATTAATCTCCAAAGATTCCTTGAAAGAATCTTTCTATGAATTTAATGTTTTCCTGCTATTGTTTCCTTTTCATTTACAGCTTTCATTCATTCTCCTATATTTTTTAAGCTTTTCAATCTTTTTCATATATTTTCATTGCTGAAATGTAAGCCTTTCATTTAGAGAAAGTTTGCTGATTTTGAAAGTAACAAGTTGAGCTTCTAGTTTTCTACAGCATTGACTATAGGCAAGTATATGTGCTGTTCTTGATCACCTAACTGATTCATTTGTTCATCACATAACTATGTTTTAAGGGTAATTGAATGAATCTATGCAAGTTTTTTAAGACACAAGATACCTCACTACTGGAGCTATAGCCATGAGTGCATGAATTTGTCTCTTCAATCTTCATTGAGTTCTCCCCAATTGCCAATACCATCAATCCATTGGTCAGCAATCCTATATGATTCTCTCCTTGCTTTCCAGCTTCTTGGTGTTGATAAAAAGAGTCTCTCTTCTTCTTTCCCTAGCTGTACATTCCCTAGCAAAGTGACTAGTGTTGTGCAAATTGAAGCATTTAAGCTTCTTTTTTGACAAAGCGCAACAGAGTTGCTTTTCCATCAACACGAACTCTCCTTCTTGTTTTCTTATAGAACTTCTTCATTCGTATAGAAATCATTGCTATCTGCCAGTTTATGTCCATCTCTTCAATGTCCAAGTCATCAATCTGTTCCAGGTCTTCATGAAGCAATATATTTTTCTATATGTCTATATTCTGATATAATTGTTTGGCAAAAGAGGGAATAAATAACTTCATCAGGCAAAAACCATGCATGAGCTTCATTTATCTGGAGTATTGGTTGAAGAAGTAGAAGGAGTGCAAGTACTTAGTTACTAGTCAAACCAACATAACCTTATTAGTGTTCTTTTGCCTTTGTGAAACAAAAGCAACATTTTGAGTAATTGAAGATGTTTTGAGGCACCTGGATTGCCTGCTCAAACACCCTAAGGTTATGTATATATCATCCAGTAGATTAAAGTGTCAACATCTGGTTTAGTTTATCAATGGTCATATGCCAGATTGTACTCATACTAGGGTCAAGATCTGAGAAACTTATGATTTGCATCCTCAGTTGATACTTCAGCACCATGAGCTTCTAACTGAGAAAGTAATTGTTGAAATCTGTCATATCCCTTTTCTAACCCTTCTGAACTAGATATTGTAAATGCTTCAAACTGTTGTTTGAAAATAGCCTTCTGCAATTTCTTTGAATTTGCATTACCACCAAACCTAGTTTGATGGCTTCCCATATTTCTTTTGCATCATCTATTCCATGAAATCTTCTCATATGTTCCTTGGGAATGGCCATCAGCAAGATATTCTTAGCCTTCCTTTCCTTTTCAACAACTTGAATTTCTGCAGCAGTTACTGGTGGAAGTATTCGAATTACACCATCCTTTCCAGTTGAAATTCTCTTCTTGGAGTTTCCATTCTGAATTACCTTCCAAACATCATTGTCAATGTACTCAAGGTAATGCTCCATCTCCATAGCCCATATATCATACTCCTCCTTCTTCAGAATTGGGAGTTTGATATTTGAGATAGCAGTTGTTTGAGGAATCACCTGTTGTTGTTGTTTAGGTGCAGCACCAGTGTCTGATGCATCTTCATGGTTTGATGCTTCATCATCACTGAGATGTTGAGAGAACTCATCATTAGCAGGTTGAGACATTTTGTAAGGATCTAAAAGAGAGTGTTTGTTTGTGGTTCTAGTGATTCTTCTTACTCAGAGTCCCTCTATTGGCTCTGATACCACTTGTAGGTCCTTGTGTTGGATCTATATAGCCTTTGTAAGACAATAGCTAACTTGAATAAATCCAAATCAGCTTGTGAAGACACAGACTAAGAATAACAAGTTTTAATGGCGGATCTTAACACAAGTATAAAGAAGAACACAATATAATACTAACTTTGCTATTGATTCTATAACTTCAAATGCTTACTATCGTAATCATAAAACTCTATGTCGTAGGGTTCCTTTTATGCACCAAGGAACCCTAAAAGCTATACCAAAACGTGTGAAAGGATAATGCAAAATCCCTTTCCTAAATTTCTCCTAAATATCTCTAAGATAACTATTATACTATTCTTTTACATAAACAGACTTAACACATAACACTAGTACTAACTAAAATAGTACTGCCGACTCACTACTTAATCCAGTACTAACTATATACGCCAGACATAACTTAGTACGGCCAGACTTAAACTTAGTACTGCTAAACTAACTAATACTACCTAGACTTAACTGTTATACTATCAAGTTATTTAAGTCTTTACAATATATTTTCCTCACAAGACATAGCTTATTTTTAAAACTTAAAAATAGAATAGTCAAAGTTCAAAAGCATATTTAAATTTAACAAAAAAGAGATCTATTACTTAATATTAAACATAATTATGATGCAATTGTAACCCTCGACCTTTTAGAAGGTCGTATTATTGTTAAACCTCGGTCCTTTAAACAACTGCCACATCGGCATGCGAGCCGACCATGGTCCAGGAGTCTTATTTCGACCTCGGTGATTTCCTTGACCTTTTAGAAGGCTGCAACATCGGTTGTGAGCCGGCAAGATGCATCAAACTTTTATCAGTCTCGGATTTTTATTCTTACTATGGGCTTTCTTTAGAAGGCTGTAACATCGGTTGTGAGCCGGCAAGATACAACAAACTTTTATCAGCCCACAGTTTACTTTATTATTATTTTTTTTTTTTCATCATATATATATAAATATATATATTCTACGATATAGAGAAGACTCTTTTGAAAATTCAAGTATAAATTTGAACTAAGACTAAAAATTTTGCTATACACTACATAAAAATTGTTGATTTAGGTTTAATCTCCAAAAATAGCACGTATATTAATCCGGTTAGAAGCTTATGGGAGAAAAAGCCACAAATTACATACATGAGCTCTTAAGATTTCCAACAATTCCTTGTGTAGCATCAACTCAAAAACAACCCCTTCCCTAATCATTTTTCGTTTCTCGCGAATTTTTTGCGAACAGCTTAGCCAAAACATTAAAGGAACAAGCTAGAGCTCAACATGCTCGATCGGGTCAAAAATTTTAAATCTCATTTCACCAGCAGGAAAATGTCAAAATTGTGACAAACACTTAATTTATTTTGAAAAATTTAATTTTTTCTTTTTTTAGAATTTTGGTGGTAAAAACAGGATTACGCGAAAACAACAAGACTGCAGGCACAATCAAATCGATAGATCCCCCCCCCCCACACTAAAATCAAACATTGTCCTTAATGTTTTAAGAAGGGTCTCTACGTAAATCCTAAGCCGTTTATTAAGTATGCTTAAAGATAAACGTTAGTCGATTTATATTAGGATTATTGCATTCCCAAATGAAGCACTAAGGATTTAAAGTTCTTATATCGAAGGACAAAACCACGAGCACGAGAGGCTTCAAAAATCCAGGACAATCCTGGACAATCATAAAAACACAAGCAATCGAGAATGGAAAGAGGCATACCTCTCACAAAAAAAACACTTATTCATTACTACATAATATAACTACGGATAAGCATGGGGTGCCTCCCACGAAGCGCTTGTTTAAGGTCACTAAGCTTGACCTAATCCCCAAATTCATTTGTCCTTGGGGAAGGTTTGGAGATCTGAGACAACCAATATTGGTATGTCCCCTCCAAAGTAGTGCTTAATTCTATGACCATTCACCTTAGAGTTTGGCCTGGAGTTTTGAGATAACTCAACGGTGCCATATGGAAAGACATGGGCAATGGTGAATGGTCTGGACCAACGGGATTTTAACTTGCCCGAGAACATCTTCAATCGAGAGTTAAAGAGGAGGACTTGATCACCGACGTTGAAAATGCTGTTTTTGATCTTGGAGTCGTGGATCCTCTTTGTTTTCTCTTTATAGATCAAAGAGTTCTCATAGGCATGATCATGTAGTTCATTTAGTTCATTGAGTTGAACTTTATGGTGATCACCCGCGGTCGAAAAGTCAGAGTTAGCATGCTTCAAGGCCCAGTAGGCTTTGTGCTCGAGCTCAATCGGTAGATGACATGCCTTTCCGTACACGAGCTTGTATGGGGTACACCCGATGGGTGTTTTGTAAGTTGTACGGAAGGCCCAAAGTGCGTCATCTAATTTATCAGACCAAGAGGCACGGTTCTCGCCCACAGTCCTTTCAAGAATTTGTTTCAAGCCACGATTGGATACCTTAACTTGCCCACTTGTTTGTGGGTGATACGCGGTGGAGAGATGGTGAGTAACTCCATATTTAAGCATGACCTTTGCAAACTGGTCATTGCAAAAGTGGGTTCCGCGATCACTTATGATATCACGAGGGGCACCAAATCGGGCGAAGAGAGATTTAATAAATTTGCAAACAACTCGGGCGTCATTGGTGGGGAGCGCTTTCGCTTCAACCCATTTTGACAAGTAGTCGACAGCCACGAGTATATATTTGTTCCCTCGTGAAGACGGGAAAGGCCCCATGAAATCTATCCCCCATACGTCAAATATTTCACAAACTTGGATAGAATTTTAAGGCATTTCATCACGTTGTGAAATTTTTCCTTGACGTTGACAAGTGTCACATCGGGTGACCAAGTCATGGGCATCTCGATAAATAGTGGGCCAATAAAATCCTGAGTCAAAAACCTTCTTGGCTGTGTAGTTGGCACCATAATGTCCCACGGTGGGTCCACTATGGAAACCTGTGAGGATATCAATAGCTTCTTGGCCCGAAACACACCGCCGAATCACTTGATCCGCACATATTTTGAACAAATAGGGGTCGTCCCAA
>BQNB010169687.1:0-11769 GCA_026074375.1 Tanacetum coccineum | reverse complement strand
TTACACGCCCGTGTCGATGTTAATCAACATTTCTAGGTATGTAAATGTTATCGATTCCAAGAGACATGTCGAGAAGATTTTTTTGGTATTTTTGAATTTTTTTTTGTTTTTATAGATTTTATATTTTTGTATTTTCTTTTTGTTGATTTTATATTTTTGTATTTTCTTTTTTCAAAAATATATTTATAAATCAAAATAAAAAGAGAAATAAAAATATTTACAAATTGAAGTTTCCATCAGCAGTGACAGTTGTTGCTAGAGTTGAAGTAGATGAAGTTGAATCTAGTTGTTGTTGACGTTTATCGGATGCATCAGCAGTAGTAACAGCGGAAGACTTTGAAACAACTTGATTTTCTCAATTGAGATATTCATCGAACAAATGACCGAATAAAGTTTCTAATTCTATCATATCTGTTGTAGGAACTTTTGTTGACATGGTGGTGTGAGGCTTGAACCGAGTTGTTCAAACATCATTTGACATTGAGGTTCGAGGCTTGATTTGTTGTAATCAAACATCATTTTTCTGTATCATCATTTGTGAATCCACTTTGACAATGGTTTCTGAGATATCAGCTTTTTCAGCAACCATACTCTGAGATTTTCCTTGTTGACATTACATAAGGTACCTGCACTTAAATCAAGACTTTGTTCCTTCTGAACATTGATTGATGTACCTGCACTTACATCCAAAGTTTGTTTGCATTCATGAATATTAAGGATATCTACATTTAAACCATGTGTGAGTTCACTGTCAACCTTACTTGTGCAAGAGTCGAATAACTTTCCTGTAGGAATCCACCTAAGACCAACAGACTTGAAGATTCTACCCGTGGTTTTCCACCTAAGATCAGATCTAAGGGATGTTTTCTCATACACAAAGAAAGTCTTATTTGGAGAAAACTTATGTCCTTTTAAGATTTGCCTACCAGGTTTCTGAGTATGACTCTTTTGATCTACGGGTTTGTTACTGTTTCAGGTCTTATGGGATTGAATCTTTGCACGTGAATTCACTTCCTTTAGGAGTTTTGTTATGCACGCATCATGATTTGCATTAAAGACACATTTATGACATGTGGAACAAACAAAGTTTTTGGAATCTGAAAAAGAACTAGAACTCTTAGAGTGATCTGCATTGGGTACATCCGTTATTGTTACGCAACTACTCTTAGATACAGGCAAACTCCTAGGTGTTTGATTGTTGTTCCTAGGTTTTAGTTTGCTATCATCAGCAGTGCTTTGAAATCTAGCAGTAGGCATCACGCTACTTTTTGAGTTCCTATCTATTTCTTGTGTCTTTTTCCTAGCTTCATCTAGATAGTGATTATGAACCATGTCATTTGAACTAAATCTTGGCATGTTCTTAGAACTATTCCTAGATGAGATAGATGCAATCATATGATCAGGTTTTGCAAAGGCGGATTCTATTTTCTTATGCAAATAATGTTGAGTGACTGGTTTTGACAAATTGTTATTTACATCAACTTGGGAGGCAAACCGTTGTTTTGACATTTGAGGCCTTTCAGATTTAAACGCATTTGGTTGTCTAACAACTGATTGGTTTCTTGGTGATTGTAAAACTGGTTTCCCCAAGACTAATGTTTTATCAAACTTAGTATCTATTCTTATTCCTCTTATTCGTTTAATTCTCATTTTCTTTATCCTCGATAATGTTTAATTCTTATGGCGCTTAATCGATCAAAATCCCGTTATGCAATCAAAGAGTGTTCAACTTGTGGAAGTTGGTACACTAAAGAATGTTGTTCGATAGGAAATCTTAAAGACCAGATCATTGTTCCTGTGTCCGACTCTTCTGTGCATTGTGCGGTGTGTGGAACCCCGGTCGATGGTCCGTATTGTCATGGATGTACTCTTATACGTACGAAATTCGAAAAAGATTTGTTTACATATTGTGTTGATAATGGAGTTTTCCAAAACTTTCAAGATACTCCCGAGTCATCCAATGACAATACCAACGTTGTTAATGCTCCTCGAGAGCCAAGCGTTGTTGATCAAGACCCCGGTGTGAATATTTCACAAGATCCTCCACAAATCGATCATAATTGTTGTTATGAGTGCGGTGATTCATTAAATGGGATTTTTTGTCAAAAATGCATTTGTGAATTTTGTGGAAAAGGTGCTCATTTCGGTTACAACTGTCCACCAAAAGATCCGATCATTTCTGAGCCGGAACCGTGCTATAATCAAAATTCTGATTGTTTCCCACATGATTTACAAACTCTTCCACAACAATATTTTTGTTGTGAAAACTGTGGAGGTTCTCATGAGACTTACCAATGTCAGCCGATGAACCAAGAGTATTTTTATTCTCATTCTTCCGGTTTCGACCAATTTCAACCCCCACAGTTTTCCGATGTTTATCATACTCCTCCAGTAGCAAGTATGGAAATGCTACATGCTCAAGCGGACCTTATAGAATCTATGCAAAGCTTCTTGATGAAGTATGATCACATTCCTCATAATGAGAAGAGCATCAAGTTATTGCTTGCGGAGGAGAAATTTTTGAAGATCAAGCAAGTTGTGGAAGAAGAGCAAACTCAGCCTGAGTATTTGCAAGCATTGTTGCAAAGTCTTCTTACGGATTTACAAATTCTTAATGAAATTCAACCACTTAAGCAAGAAATTCCTAACCAAATCCAGAAAGATCAAAGAAAGAAAATAGAGGATATGAGTATCGTCCAAGATTTGGAGATTCAAAAGCAGCAATGTTTAGAAGAAATGAAAGAATGGATGAATGAGTTAGGAATAAGAGAATATCAAAAGGAGGAGATCCATATTGATTATAGGAGGAAATGTGAAGATAAGATTTATGAACTTAAGGAAAAATTCAATGGTCTAAGCATTGAAATTGGGAAAATCACACAAGAAGCAAAAGAGATTAGAGAATCTGAAGCAAGAGCTCGAAGTCAGAAGATTATCATTGACGATGATGACGATGATTTGGGATTTTATGCGGTTCATCCGAATACGATACACATTCCCGTTTCGCAAAACGTAGAGCCTAAGGATTCACTCATAATGGGAGACGGGCATATTAACACTACTCCGGAAACGGAGGCGATTAGTGTTGAGACCCTTGTTTCAAACCCAAGTGAGTCCGATGACTTTAGTTTGGGGGAGTGTAATTTGTTCGACATCGATGATTCCTATTACGAGAAGTCCACGAGTAGACTTGCTCATCTTGCTCCGATTTCACCGGAAATCGTTGAAGTTTGTGTCGATGACGATGATACCGACGACGATGACGATTATGATGACGATTTTTATGATTGTGTTGATATTGAGGAGGACGGAGGAGAGATTGATCTCGACATTTCTAAGATCGTTGACATTTCTCTTCGGGAGAAATTAGTCGAAAGTTATCTTTTAATTGAAAAGATTAACGCTTTTAGTCTCTCTCCTCCTATTCCGATTTCTCCTATATTGTGCCCCTCCTCTACTATCCCCGTTGTGGATCTTGATTTACCTTTAGAGGAGGCGGATGTGACTAGTTTTTCGGATAACTCGATACTACGGGGTATCGAGAGTGACCGTGACTCAGGGGAGGACACTACTTCTATTGATGATTTACCCCTTGATGACTCGATGATTCTTCCCGAGTACGAGTCATTTACTTTTGATGACGAGCCCGTGATGGCTGAAGTTAATGTTTTTGATGAAATTAACACAAGTGAACTTTCTTACCCGGGTATAGGTGAAAATGTTGTTTTAGATGAAGAGGAAGATACCTTCACATTCACTACCCGATCTTTTCTACCATTTGTCACCTATCCCGAGGTTTTACCCACATCTTACTCCACGGGGAGTGAAGATAAAGTTTTTAAACCAGGAATTTTTGATAATGTGCTTACAAGGAAGAGTTCTTTAACTCTTAAGATTTTTGACCCACTCCACCCACCCTTAATGGACTTTCATGTTACCAAAGCATTTTCCGGGTTCACATTTTCTCTCTTGAAAATCTTTTCTAAAAAGTTTTTTGAACCCGGAATCAAAAATGCTACGGTATATCTTTCATACCTAGTTTGGGGAGGTTTCACTTTTGGAAATTTCTTCACCCTCACTATTACCCTCCATATATGAAACCGTTTGGGGAAATGAGTTCAAGCTAGGGGACTCGCTATAAACAAGCGCTTCGTGGGAGGCACCCCTTCTTTTCCTTTTTTTTTTCTTTTGATTTTCTCCTTTGCTTCCCCAAGACAAATCAATTCGGGGTCAAGTATTGCTTGTACTTGATTAACAAAAACTAAGCGTTTTCGTTTTGAGTAACAATGTAAAAAAATGAGAGGAAGCTTGTTCTTTTTTCGTTTTCTTGTGGTTGATTTGTGATTTTGTCTAGGTTTTTCACGGATCTTGAAGCTTCATGGTTCAAAATTGTGGAAGGACAAAGCAATTCCCACAATCTCCATTGATGGGCACAATCTATATCTTTAATAAAGTGGGAAATATTTATCCTTGTCTTTATCGAACTAACTTCTATCTTTTGGCATGTCCTTAAGAATTTTTGTTAAAGATTCCTTTTGTACCTTATTTTTAAACTTTTGAGACAAAGTTTCATTTTAGTTTGGGAAGGAATCTTCGATATTGACTTGCATTTCACGCAACCTTGTTTGAATCTTTTTGAATTACCTTTTTGTGGAAAAGTGAAAAAATTTAAATTTTTGCTTACAAGAAAAGCTCAATAGAAGCTTAGTTTAGGGAAAAACACCAATTTTTGGTAATCCGTTGGTGAGAAATAGGAGTTAATTTTGACTTGGACCGGGTGAAAATGCCCTAGGCTAGTTCTTTAACCTACCTTTTTGTGGGGCCATGCTTTCCACAAATCTATTGCATTGGATTTTTAAATGTGAAGAACAGAGAAGATGTAGTTCAAATAAGTGTATTTGCTTAAGCAAGTTTTTTTGGAAAGCTAAAGCTTATAGAAAGATTTGTGTTTTTTACTCCCACAAGCTCTTAAACACACTAATTTACGTGCTCTTTTTAATTAACTCAAGCTCAACCATGTCTTTAGAAAAAGTCTTACATTTTGAAAAAGAATTCATTTTAATATGTAAGTAAGATTTTTGGTTTCAAATTTATAAGTTGATTTTCTAAAATGAAAATTTTCCATTCATCAAAAAGATAATTATAAAAAGAATGCCAATGAAGCATTTCTAATGCAAAAGCATTATTTTTCGTGCCAATGAAGCATTCGCAAAAATAGAATAATAAAAGCTATATGTAGTTTTAATCGTTGGCGTATCCATGTTGAGGGAGGGACTCGGAGGGGTCGCAATAAAGGATTAAAACTATGGAACGAAGAATCAAGGTTCGTGGGCATCATCACTTAGGGAGCGCGGCAGGTGTTGATTGCACTAAGGGACTTTGGATTCTAGAGCTTTGTAGGAAATGGTGTTGTCGCGTAACCCACAAACGTTAACAGCGGAAGTGGGGGGTTCGAACTAAGAACACGGTTGTTGAAGCGCTATATATTTGGGAGAAAGGCCTAAGTAGGGGTTCGAACTAAGAACAACATTCCTATTGAAAAAAAAAAAAATTATAGTATATGGAAAATAAAAGAATGGTTAAAATTTCATTTTCTCAAATCAATTTATAAGTTTTGTTTCCGAATCTCTTTTAGCTTTGAGGTGAGGTTTATCTATGTTATTAACATTTAAGCTCACAAGGCTTATTTGTAAAGCTTAGATGGATTTCAACTATGAAGATAAATTGATCTATGGTTGAGTTAAAAAGAGTGCACACATCTTAATCATTAATTTATTCCTGGGAGTGAAAAGTTCACAAGTTGTAAGTATAAGAGCTTAATCATTTAGACTTATATTGACAATGATCTTGTTTAATAGCTTTGTTTAGTCTAGTGAAAAGTCAAGGATGACGAATTTTCCTCTTTTGTGCTCTATTAATCGGGAGTAGCCTATTTCAATGAGCTAAAAGTGCAAATTGCAATGATTACCTTAATGTGTTTCCATGAGATTAAATGTTGAGAAAAAAAGCTTAAGTTGTTTAAAAAGGTGATTCATAAAAGGTGAAAACAAAGGCATTTTGGAAACTTGTTAGTTTACAAAGTGTACACAGGTCAAAGTTGAAGAAAAAAGACTTTAAAAAGTCAAAAATGAACACTTAATATGGGACGGATGGAGTATATAAATTACCCGGGATTTTGCCAAATAAAAGCCAAGAAAATGCCAAAAGGATAGAAAAATGTGTGCTTTTGTGTCTATTGTGCAGGAAAGGATAAAAAAGACAAAAGTGAGCAAAATCAGTCAAAACCGACAAGAAACGGAAAAGACAAGGCAATGAGTGAAGATTTGAAGCCTAAAATCAGAGCCGGATCAGTCTGATACAAGGAATGAAGACCCAAAATAAAAGCCAAGGACCAATGTTGACAAGTGTGCAAAGTTTAAAGGCTCATTTGGATTTTTGAAGCACAAGGGCCAATTATGTCAAGATCGAAAGTTGTTTTTACACTAAAAAGAAGAAAATAACAAACACAAGGGCTGAAAGTGCAAGTGCTAAGACGTAAAGTTGTTTTTATAAAGAAAGAAAGAAAAGAAAACAACAACAAGGGCTAAATTTGCAATTTCCAAACCTCCTTTAACACTAAGATTGGGCGGACAAGGTACAAGGACGATTTCTGCCAATCACCCAAACTTTCAATAATTCACCGGCTTTCTCGCAAACAGAATACGTTCATAACCACCTCAACCAACTTTCCCGCCAAAATTCCAACAATCCCAAATCGCGTTTTCACCACATCCCGCTCCCTTTTCTCTTATCATAATCATTCATAAGCCTTCCCCACTCACAAGCCTCCACGTGTAAACACCCTATTGGACATGCCACCTCATCACCCCATCCAACGGCTCAAATTCACTTCAAATGATCAAACGGTTGTGATTGAATGGAGCATTCTAGAATTCCTTCCCTCTCTTTTTTTTCTTTTTTCCACCCCTCCTCTATAAATAGCACCTTAAGACATCATTTTTCTGTTGTTAATTTTATGTTTTTAAACATTTACTTTGTAATTTTTCCGTTTTTAGCAATTAAGCTCTTACTTTAAGCTTTTAAGTTTTCAGCTCTTGTAATCATCTCCTTTTCACTTGTACTTATCAATTTTATCAATATCAATCTACTTTAAAAGTGTTTGTGTTCTTTATTTAAATTCAATCGTTTTTGATCAATTAAGCCTCTAATTAAGCTACGTGAGCTTATTGATCCTCATAGCTCCAATATTAGTTTTATTTTTGTTCATTAAGCTTATATTCCTACTCTTTTTACCTCATTCACATTAAGATCATGACACTAGATAGTTGAGTCATTTTGGGAAGCAAAGGGCTAATAAGCTCAAATTTCAGCTTATTGGATTCCTTGGATTAGAGGCTTGAGGAAGCCAGTAGGATCACTAGACTCTTCACATTGGATGTCTAGGTGAAGAAGACTCTTCTATTTTCAGGTCACTTTCTTCTTATTTTCCATTTAAGCAATATAGCTTATTTCAACTTGCTTATTTCTTTTAGTCCTCATTTAAGTCTGTTAATTTAGGTTTACTTAGTTTACATTGTATTGTTTTCAGTCTATTTTAGCCTTAAAAAACTAGTAATCTGTCATTGTACTTTTTTCTGTCTTAAGTAGTAGTAATAATATTCTAGGAGTAAGTAGCTTATTTTGCTTAATAAGCTACTAATTTTTCAGTTCAAAAGCTATTAGTTTAATAAGAGTAGAAGTAGCTAAAAAGTTTTAGTGTTTTTGTCTTTAAAGTTTTTATTCTCACTCTTGTTTTGACAGAAAAAATATAAAGGTGTGTTTGGTATAAGGTGAGTTTGACTCTTAAAGTCAACTGCACCTTGTCAATTCTTTTCATACATTTTGTGTTAGGTTTTTGTTATCAAGTTCATAAAATAAGTATTAAGATTAAGAGAGTAGAAATTAAAGTTTAGAGCTTATAAGTTAGTGCCAAGCACCAGGGCATATTTTATTAACTAGAATTTAGATTTTAGGTTTGTTAAAAGTTTTTTTTTTTAGAGTTCAGTTTTGTTTAGTGTTCACTTAGTTCATTCTAGTGAAGTTGTAGGATATGAATGTTTAGATTGTCTTTGAGAAGATTGCACATTTGCACAGCAACACCATTTACATCGCAAAACAACTGCATATCAAACATAGTTTTATTCATTTTACTTTTTTGAATTTTTCTATTTCTATGATCAAACTTTGCAAAAACTTTTTACCTAGGTAGATTCTAGATAGATTGTTTAGCTTACTTTCAAAATTTCAGTTCCTAAGGTTCAAAAATAAGCTGCTAAGCTTAGTTTAAAAAAGCTTTAAAAACAGTTCACTTAAACTTTGCACTTTTTCAGCTTCATTTTCTTTCTAAATTGGTTAAACACAGGTTAAAAATAGCATCCTAAAAAACAACTAAAATCATTCACTCAAACTTTTTTTTTTTTTGAATCACTTAATTATACATCTTAAGCTTTCAATAAGCTTCGTTTAGTTTTTGTTTTCAAAAGTATTAAGCTCTCAATAGCCAAAAAATCCAAAAATTCTAATTGTGCCTTACTTCTGTAAAAGAACTTACAGGCTTATTTTTTTTCAGCTTATTTTAGGTCTAAAGTTGAGTGCATTTATTAAAGTTGTTTAGAATAAGCTGATTGCCAAATATTGTTGTTTGTTAATTTGGTTACCAAAAATATTTTTCCTTCTTATTTTAATTTCTTTTCTCATATATTATTAAAAATCTAAAAAATATTCTTCTTTATCTTCTTATTACATTTAATTCTTATCTTTTTATCCTCTTATCCGTTTAATTCTTCGACATGTCTTCGTATAACCATTTTTGTTGCTCGTATTGTGGAAGTCCGTTTAATGGTGGAAACTGTCCGAGCTGTAGTAGTGTAGGATTCGGAGATGAGTTTGTCTATGACCCAAATCCTTATTCTTATAATAAAACGCCGAACTTCTTAAACCAACCTCCACAATACCAATACGAGACATACTCGTGTGAATTTTGTGGAGGAAACTCTCATTCGGGTTACGATTGTCAAACCGGGAACACACCCGTTTTTGACCAGGGTCCCTGTTACAATCAAGACTTTAGATTTAACCAACCTCTACATTATTTTCCGAGTCAGCAACAACAATTTCCTTGTGAAAATTGCGGGGTTCTTCATGAAAATTTTCAGTGTCAACCGATAAACCAAGATTTCTATAATTCTAATTCTTCCGGTTTTGACCACTTTCAACCCCCTCAGTTCCCCGACATTTATCAAAATCCTCAAGAGACGAGTAAAGAAATTTTGCAAGCTCAAAAAGACTTAATGGAAGCTATACAAGCCTTTTTAAAGGAGTATGATCATATACCTCCTAATGAAAAGTGCATGGCTTTATTGCTAGTCGAGGAGAGATTTCTTAAGATTAAGCAAACTATGGAAGAAGAGCAGAATCAACCTGAAGTTATGCAAGAATTGATCCTTAAGCTTATGAATGATTTGCAAATTATTAAAGGAATTCAATTAGAGAAAGAGAAGCAAGCAGCTCAAGGTTTTATTCCATATTGGAATTTTTCTATGATTGATGATGAAAAAGCTAGAGACAACTTTTTGAAAGACGTTTGCACCTTCTTGAGGAAGTTTAGTCGTATACCTTTTGGAATAACACCAAAGGTTATATTGATAGATTGGGAAAGTTTTGGCAAAATTAAAGATGCTTTGATGGACAAGCAATATTAACAAGAGGATATTCAAGAATTGATGAGTAAACTCCTTGAAGATGTGCGAAATATTAGTGAAGAGTTTTCAAAATATATTAATTGTCCAAGCTGGAATCGTCTTCTTTTCTACTTCGACGACGACGATGATGAGTATACTGTTATATGGAGAAGGCCTAAAGCGATTACACCCGATGAACCATCCGAGGAGCCCGAAGACCCTTTAATCATGGGGGAAGAGGAACTTAGCACTATTTCTGAAAAGGATAAATCTAGTGTTACGGACCTAGTCCTAATCCCAAGTGGATCCAAGGGTTTTTCCGACGATATTTGTGATAATGATCATTTTGATGTTGAATCTTTGCTTAGTCGAGATATTCTGATCACGTCTCCTAAGATCGATTTTCTTTTTGAGGAGTTCGCCGGTAAACTCGCTCCTATTTCACCGGGAATGGATGAAGACGAATTTGATGAAGAAGAATATGATTGTTATGATGATGATACTTCGAGCGACGACGATTCTTTTGAAAACATCGATTATGTTGAGGCTTCGCCTCCCAATTCTGAGCTCGTCAGCTTAGAAGAGGTTAAGGACGTTATTCTTCGTGACAAATTGTCAAATGTCTATTTTCTTATTTCTAAAATTGAAGCGTTAAATGACAACCCCACTCTATCTTCTATTTCTTATTCTGATAATCCTTTTAGCGATTATATGGAAGAGACGAGAAGTGGCAGTGCCACTACTCATGCTGATATCTCTCTTCCCGAGTATGATTCATTTCTTTTTGAGATTGAGCCTGATCAGGGAGGGTTGACTAATGTTATTATTGATAATTCAAATGATCCTCTTTTGGAACATCCCGAGTTTGAATCATTTCATTTTGATCCGTCATTTCCTCGTCCTCATTCGGAACCACCAGATGTTGAGATTTGCTTAAATTTTAAGTCTGATACGCCCGTGTTTAACAATTTTGATGAACTTAATGAAGATGAATGTTTTGACCCAGGAGGAGGTGAGATTGTTTTATTCCCAAATGTTGAAGATAACGATTCCTTCACATTTGTCATTCGGATTTTTCTCTTGTTTCTCACTTACCCTGTGGATTATCTATTACTTCTCTCCACCGGGAGTGAAGACACCATTTTTGACCCCGGTATCTCCATTTAGAGCTGGTGGCTTCTCATCAGGATGGAACTTTCATATGCTTTGATATTTATCCAAACATTAATGAAAGCCCAATTGAGATTTTCTTTTCTATTTTCTTCCCCATGGACAACTTAATTCGGGGTCGAGTCAAACTCGTGACTCGGTTAACGAAAACAAGCGTTTCTATCTTCTTATCTATTTTCTAACAATTGATGTGAGGAGGCTTGTCCTTTCCTTTTTCGTGTTTTGTGTTTTGTGGTTTTATGTCTAGGATACCCGGATTTTGAAGACTCTCGTGCTCATGGTTTTGTCCATTCATTCGAGCTTCATATCCTCAGCTTCACTTAGGGGATCCAATTTCCTAATCTTATCGATTAACGTTTATCTTTAGCATACTTAATAAATGGCTTTAGATGTGCGTAGAGCCTTTATACTTGAATTATGCCTTGAAATTAGTATGGGAGTATTAATATCACATTGAGGATAATGTGTAGTTTTAGTTTGGGGGAAATCTATCAATTTGATTATACCTGCAACCGTTGTTCTCACGTAACCTATTTTTTCCACCAAAAATATGTGATTTGTGTGAAAAATAGAAATTTTTTAAATTTTTGTGCATAAAAAGTGATAAATGTTGGAATAAAGTGATAAAATAAGTGTTGTAACACAAATAAAGGTGAGAACGAAAAGTAAATTTTGACCCGACCGGTTTTATATCTTAGCTTTCTCCTTAACTAAAAATAGATTTTCTTTGCTAATCTTTTATACAATGAGCTATAAAACGCTAGTCTAGCTTGAAAAGGTCAAGACTTTGCAAGTTCCCATAATGGATTTTAAATATTCGAAGTTCGATTTATTAGAGTTGAAATTGTTGCCAGTCTATGTGACTTGTTAAAGTGCCGAT
>BQNB010169685.1:0-13753 GCA_026074375.1 Tanacetum coccineum | reverse complement strand
TCCTCAAGCGATACCTGACGTACTTCCTATTAGAAGATATAGTAGAAGTACGTATGCACCAAAGTGGCTCAAGGATTTTTTCGGTCCTAAATCTTCTGATAATTCAGTTATACAACAGCCTACTAATCCATGTTTTCTAACAAGGATTTTTGTTAATACAAATAAGCCATAAAAACGTTTATTTATATTTTACGTTCTATCCGTGTTTTGTCTATGACAATCATAAAATAATCGGAAGTAGAAAATAAAGTTTATTTGTTTTAAACCAATAGTTTTCTAATTCGATTATTATCATTCATCATTTATCATACTCGTCATATCCATCATTCGCATTATATGCCTTTATTATTTCACATTTCCTAAAACTACACTTTTCATACTAATATATGTATGATATATTTTTCTACAAATTAACTTGATTATTTTAAAAAAAATATATCCTTACCTTTATTTTTTCAAATAAAGTAAACACTTAGTATATACAAGTCTTTCTATAATTAAACCACTTATCACTTCAAAACCTTCGTTATTCATATAATGCATAATTCATCTTAAACTTTATTTGTTTTGAATGACATGTATCATTCGTGACATCATCATACAAGATCACACAAAATATTTTAAGATTTGATAATCTAAAATTCAGATTTTGTGTTAAACAGCCGGTTCCATCATTTTATACCGGCCGGATCCCTTTGGCAAAAGGAACCACCGGATCCGGTGAATGATAAGTGCCGGATCCATTGTGTTATACTGGCCGGTTCCCTTCTGCAAAAGGAATCGACTGAACCGAGCTTCGGTATCAATTTTTGCCTGTAAATACCAAGCCATTTCTCTTGGTTTCTCATCCATTCACTTAATACATTTCATCTTGCATTCATCTAACCTTTGATCTCAAATCATGATCATATCATATTAGAGTTTTGGTGATTTTCTTAATAGGAGAAGATGTACCGAGTTTGCATGCGAGATCAAGCATCGAGGCTCACTTGACGCAAGCATCTCCTATCACATGAAGATGTAACTACTGATCTTAGATCATCATTTCATATATCATATTCATTCAAATCGATTCTTGTAATGTGTCGAGGGTGTTTAGCAAAGTACTAATAGGTTAGTAAGTAGTTTTTTCGGATGTGTATTGTGGGGATGGTTGTATCTATGTTAGAACTTGGTATTTAGTTTAGTACCAAATAAAGGGTAAGCTTTGTAGGGTTCGGTATTTAGCTTAATACCGAATAAAGGGTAAGCGACGTAGGGTTGGTTCTTCCGTGTTAGAACCCGGTATCTAGCTTTGTACCGTTAAAGGGTATAAGAAACGTTATGAGGCTTCTCCGCCGGTTAAAGGAGATTGGTGACTAGTGATTACAAACTATTGAGTAGGTGACTCGGGGAGTGGAGTAGGGCAAGGAAGGTGACCTTGTAGCCGAACCACTATAATACTTGTGTCGTATATCCTTTACTTTTACTTCTTGCTTATCTCGTTAAATTTATTATATGTCTTTTATTCATTCCTAGATTTAAGAATATTTCAAACAATTAACAAAGAATTTTTTAATCCTAAATTTTAATTGGTAAAACTATTCAACTCCCCATTATAGTTTTCCACTATTTTATAAATACCCCCAGGGATCATTTAACATTTCTTACCAATGTTTTTGACCATGTAAAACCAAATATTTATTCCCAAGCTTGCAGAAATATTAATTGGGTGAATGCTATGACAAAGTAACTTGATGCTTTAGAGCAGAACAGAACTTGGGAGTTGACTAAATTACCTAAGGGACATAAGCCAATTACTTCTAAGTGGGTATACAATATCAAGTACAAAGCTGATGGTACAATTATGAGATTCAAGGCAAGATTGGTGGTTAGGGGATACAATCAAAAGGAGGGACAAAATCATAAGAATACTTTTTCTCTTATTGCTAGACTGGAAACAGTGAGAGTGATTACTGCTTTGGCTACTGCTAAGGATAGGCCATTACATCAACTAGATGTCAATAATGCACTCTTGCATGGATATCTTGATGAAGAAATCTACAAGTTTCCACGAGAAGGTTACAATAAAGCTAAGTCTGGGCAAGTCTGCAAGTTATTAAGGTCTTTGTATGGCTTGAAACAAGCATCCAGGCAGTAGAATCAAGAGTTGTCAAGATTTCTTTTCAGCATTGGTTTTGAACAACCAAAACATGATTATTCTTTGTTTGTCAAAAACAAAGGTTTTGTTTTTACAACAACTTTGGTATATGCTGATGATATCCTTATTACAGGGAATTGTGAAGAAGATATTAAAGCCACTAAGCTGACATTGGATGCAAAGTTTACCATAAAGGATCTTGGTTTGGCTAAATATTTTCTGGGAATTGAGATATGCAGGACTAAAAGTGGAACACATCTCAATCTAATAAAATACATTCTTGAGTTACTGCAAGATGCAGGACTTACAGCTTGTAAACCTGCACCATCTCCTATGCCTACTCATTTGAAGCTTTCTGTTGATACAGGAATACCTTTGGCAGATGTTGGTTCTTATAGAAGACTAGTTGGAAGTTTTTATATCTTACCATGACTAGGTTTGACATTTCCTATGTGGTTCAGCACTTAAGTCAGTTTATGGCAGAACCAAAACATGTTCATTTATAGGTTGCACTTCATTTGCTAAGATATCTTAAAGGAACCATTTAAAAGGTTTGTTTTATCCTTTATAGTCTTAGCTTAAAGTCACAGGTGTCTCTAATGCAGATTGGGCTAACTTCCTGATGATAAGAAGGTCTTTGACTGGGTATTGTATCTTTTTAGGACATTCTATGATCTCATAGAAGATAAAGAAGCAAGAAACTATTTCAAGATCCTCTATTGAGGCTGAATATAGAAGCATGGCAACCACAACATGTGAACTTTTATGACTCAGCTATCTACTTAGGGATTTGGGAATCAATGTCAAATTTCATGTAACATTGTTATTTGACAACAAATCTGCTCATATATTAGCTGCTAACCCATGTTTCCATGATAGATCCAAACATGTGGATATTGATTTTCATTTCATAAGGGAGAAGATTTAAGATGGTTTCCTTCAAACTACTCACATACCTTCTAATTTATAGTTGACATATATTATGAAAAAAGATTTAAACAATGTTCAACATTCTATGTTGGCTAGCAAGCTTGGTCTCTGTAATCCTCCACCTTGAGGGGGGAATAAATAATATACATATATAAGTATAGGGGCTTATTTGTAAATAGTTTACAAATAAAGGACTATAGTGTAAATGTTTCAAGAGTTTGTTATTTCCCTCTTCTATAAAATCAAATGTACGGTACAATTCATTTACGTAATAATAGAAATCATAATCAATTTCCCCTAAATTCCTTTCCGTTTATAGGGGTCTATAGCCAATGACACTCAAACGACATACGAACTTAGTGTAATATATAAACACAAAGGAAAATCTCCTAATATTTCAAACATTTAAAGAGCATTGGTAGATCAGGAATAGTATATGATACAAACTCCAATGTTATGTACAGTACGTTAATATGTATTTATGTTTCAGAGTACCACAGAGAACAAAAGGAGCTACATTTTTTCTTGGAACTCAAGCAAATGCCTCAGGTTCTTGAAAGCTTCAAACGATATACCATGAGCTCTTCTTACCAGGCTCATGTAATCATTTCTAATGCTAAGTTGCATCATTTAATGGGGATCCTTGGGATTAAGTTTGCAATCTCATCTGTGTATAGGTCCATGAGAGCAGCCTGCTCTTTTCCTCTTTTGCAAGCTTCCATCATGTGTTTGTAAAAGGCTTCGTAGTCAAATCCACGTGGATGTAGAATAGGTTAATCTGCAAGCTTGATGCTAACATTATTAACCTTTGTTTCCTCATTATCTAGAATCATACTAAAATTTCTCAGCATTCCTTACACTCTATCAACCTGTAATGTCTTGATACAAACTGACAGGAGAGTTTGAACGTGTCAATTATGCCAAATTCATCCCAAGTGTACACAAATTGCTAAAAACCATCTAAATTTTTTTTTGTATCAACTTTCAAATCATTGTTGTAATAATATAGTTTTTATATCAAACTTCATATATATGACACGTATGTTTTTCACTAATTTTATGCATAACACAAAATTTAACTATGTTAGCAAATTACTATCAATGGATGTTGTTATTAAGGAAGGATTAGACTCCAATATTAAGCTTAAAGACATGATAAGAGGGGACAAATGGAGATGGCCTATAGCATTGCAAAACATCAGTGTTCTTAATTCTATTCCTGTCCTTAAGCTAAGTGATGAAGTTAAGGACAAATTCTTGTGGAATACTAAAGAAGGGAAGACTGTGAGTTACTCTACTAATAAAGCATGGAAGGATTGGAGAAGTACTAGTGAAAAAGTGAGTTTGCATGATTTTGTTTGGTTCACTAACTGCACTCCCAAACACTTCTTTATTATGTGGATGGCAGTGCAAGATAGGCTTACAACTCAAGAGAGGCTTCTTAAATGGTACCCTGTTAAACAAGTGGCTTGTCTGTGTCTGTGGGAGGTATCCTGACTCACTTAATCGTTTGTTTTTTAAGTGCAACTTTACTAATGAGATATGGTGCAGACTGAAAACAATTGCTGAAATTAACTCTATGCCTGATAAATAGGAGGATATTGTGAACTTAATGTCTGTCAAGAAGCACAATAGGTCTATTAGGAGTCTGGTGGTTAGATTCATCCTTGCTTCTTGTGTATACTTCATATGGACTGAAAGAAATAAAAGGCACTTCACTAATGAGAAGCAGAGCTGCAAGGATTTGATTGACTGTGAAAAGAACTGAACAAGTTGAAGACATTAGCAGGTAATGGAAAGTTGCATTTAATGTGAAGAATGAGGATGGTATGCTACTAGACACTATGGACCTGCAATAGAGCTAAAGAGAAAAGTTGCAGTGATAAAGGGTGTTTGGATCAAACAGTCCTAAAGGCCCTATGTATGAGATATGGTTCTTTCTTAACACTGTTATCATTAAACACATAACAGTTGTTTTATCAGGTCATTACAATGATGAAACTTAATATCTTGGAGTCTACCCTCGGCAAAGATTCCTGCTGATTATAATAGATGTATCAGATGGCCATGGGTGGGTCTGTTTTCCTATTATGGGTCAGTTTTGGATTTTTTTGCACAGGGTGATGTACCATAAGGAAAGTACCCATCATTGTGAAGGGTAAATGACCTATGTGTGCAGTGCATTGGTAATTGGAATAGTGAGTGGTGCAAGATGACATTACTTGGTCCAATTGATGCACTGCTCTGGAGGATAGGATGGGTTTATATGAGGGTGAGTGTTTCATACCTAGTGATGCCTATACCACTCTGTTGTTTTGGTCCTAAAGTAGGGTTGTAGCTGCTATTTGGAGCATGACAGCTGATGTATAGGAAATGTAGCTAGGTGTGAAGAGCCCCTCATATAATGTGAATGGGAGCTATATTCTGCATAATGATGCCCCCTCATTACAAACCTTTTCCATTGTGGATGATGGTTGAATGGTGATTATCTATTTTGAGGGTGGAAATGTAGTTATGAGAATATGGTGTTTGGTGACTAAAGGTGAACCCGATTGGATATTATATCTGATCATTGTCTGATAAGCCTTTATCAGACATAGCTTTTAAAGAATTGTCCGAGAAGTGGATTGTTGTCAGAGTTGTTGATGCTTTGAATTGTATTCCTAATTCATGTTTGTATTTCTCATTGTTGTATCGAAGGCTCAGGCATGTCTGACCTTAGACTATCTTACATGATGTAATTATGTTAGTTCATCTTTTCACAAAAAAATAACTATGGGGACCCTACTTTTTCGTTTTTGACTTTTTAATCAACCAATGGGATGATTCGTCTTTACAATTAGCCTTTTAGTTAGTTAATTGAAACCTAAATTTTTTAAAATAGATGACCCCTTATTGTATAAAAGATTATTAGTTTAGTTATAGTTAACTAATCATCATTTTCATTCTCTTTCCCTTATGTATATAGTTCATAACCTCCCATCAAACATCTCTTAGGCCATGGGGTATAGTAACGTAATCTCCTTAGCAATATTACTTGGCAATCAAAGTGCAGCCGTCAATGGCATGCCACCATACCACCCCCCTTTGCCAAATCCAACGCCACTTTAGTGGCTTACGACAATTTTTTTTCTTTTTTTCTCCTTTTTAATTGGTTTGTGTGTGAGTGTTGTGTTTTAATTGAGTATAGTAGAGCCCAAATGACATGTGAAATAAATGTTATGAGTGAAAGAGTATTTTGATGTGTGAGTGTTAAAAATAAGGATGATGAGGTGACAAAACAATGGGTTTTGGCATGCCACAAAATGATACTCTTATAGTATTTTTCTCATCTTTAACAAACTAATCTTAATTTGTAAAGCCAGAAAAATAAAAAATGTGTTTTGTAACTTTTTTTATAATACTATAAAGTAGAGATCTTAAGTTTTGTGATTATTTTTTAAAAAAATAAACCTATCTTAACATGATTTTCGATTTCTTTTAACGTACAAAATGTGAGATGTAGAGATATTTTTCTCTAACTATAACTCTATACACACCAAATTATGCTTTAATGTCAACATGTTTTTAGGAAGGTTCAAACCTGCCATTAGTATGTGCTTGAAACACCAAATCAGTTTGTAATTTATGTAAGGGGGTGTTTGCCATTGCGTTGTGAAACAAATTAATAGCTTATCACGTTTAGAAAACGTGATAATCTAGTGAAGAGTGTTTGTATGATAAAAAACAAAACGTGATTATCTGCTTTTGTTGACCTCAAAACGTGGTTATGGAAAAGTAAGTGGTGACATGCTGCCGCAAAACGTACAAATAGTTTTGTTGCAAATTACTTATGTACCCTCAATTATTATAGTTCATTTAATATAGTTTAATTATAAACAATGTCTATTTTGGTAATTTTTTAAACGTGTTATTTAATAATCTGTTTTGCCAAACACTATGAAACTGATTATCTGATTATTGCGATATCAAACAACATAATTAAATCCAAACACTAAATTTTAGAATCACATTTTGAAACAGCTGATTATTTGATTATCCGTTTTCAAAATGAATAATCTATTTTCAATAAGCAATCCCAAACACCCCCTAAATTGTGGTTATAAATTATATCAACTTGATGTTGAGATTACATTTTAGAAAGAGTTTATGTGCTGATTACAATAAGAACAAAACATAAGTACATCTTACCAAATTGAGGTAAATGAGTGATTGCTTTTTGAACTTATTATTTTATTCCGCTATAAATATATTTGATTTAGCAAACCTACAAAACTGTTCAAGATAAGCAATTATGAGCTTATAATCTGACCTAAATAAGTCCTCTATTAAGCTCTCTTACTCTTTGGCTTCTAGCTTTGTTGGTTTTGCAGGTTCAAAGTTTAAAGGGCCTTTTCTACCAACTCCCAATGTTGATAATCTACCTTTGGCTCAGTTTTATATCTAATAAAAGATGGAGGGGTTGTGTGAACCTTTTGTGGCTATATATTGACGAGAAAGGGTGTCGTCCTCAAGACACACTCAAAAACATAAACCCTAATTTCAATAACTCTCCCATCTGCTCTCATTTCATTTCTGTAATCATTTGATTATTATTTATCAGATATCAATCTGATCTTACATTTGTGTAATAATCTGATCCTACATTTGTTTGGATCGTTTGTTGGTGATTTGTGCTAACGTATTTATTCTAAGGTTGATATTTGAGGTTCAGTTGTTGTTCTTTGATACCTTCGTACATGGTATCAAAGCATAGGTTGTGTGATCGATTGATTCCTGATCTTTAGGGTTTGATAATTTTTTGGGGTTTTGTTCCAAAAGTGTTCTATTCGTTTATTGGAATATTTTTGGATCGATTGGTGGAAAGGATCATTGATCTCTGGTGGTAATTGTGTTGGACTTTTAAATTAGGGTTTGAATCTGAAAAATCTAATTCTTGGGATCTGTTGTGGGCTTGATCTCTTTGGGTCTAATCCATCGTTTGACTAAGTGAATCAAAGGATCGATCAAGGAGCTTCTGATCTTAATTGTTCTCTGACTAAGTGAATCAAAGACAATTAAGGCTCTCATTCTTCCACTGCAACAATAGCTCTGTAACACCTCTCTTATTTTTCTGCATCTCTTAATTTGCTTCTTGCCTATCTTTGTGTGTTGTTTCTTTTCCTGCCCTTGATCTGCCACTATAAGTGGTGTGAAATCCTGGGAACTATTCTCTCTCTCCCTGTCTTTTAATTTTTTCTTGGTGACTAGTTATCTCTATTTGTCTAATCATGACTGTTGAAGATGATATTAATTCTGGTGATAAAAGTAATCCTAAAACTGTTATAGGTTCTTTATCTGATCTTAATATGTCCTTTGGTGATCCTCTTTATCTGCATCCTAATGATACCAGTGGCACTCCTATTATAACTATAAAATTAACTAGAACAGAAAACTATAAAATGTGGAGTATTGCTATGACCTTTGCCTTGAGAAATAAAAACAAACTTGGCTTTATTGATGGATCTTGTAAGAAAGACCCTAGTAACCCTGGCCTTGCTAATCAATGGGATATGTGTAACTCTGTTGTTGTTACTTGGATTCTTAATTCCTTAAGCCCTGAGCTATTTGCTGGTGCCATATATACTAAAACTGCTTCTGAAATTTGGAATGAATTGAAAGAAACTTATGATAAAGTTGATGGCTCTATTGTGTTTAACCTACACAAAAATATTAACTCTTTAAATCAAAATGGCTCCACTCTTGCTGATTATTATAATAAACTGAACTCTTTGTGGAAACAATTTGATGCTATGGTTGGTTTGCCTACATGTACTTGTTCTGCTGCCAAACATTTTGACCAACATAATCAACTTATTAAGTTGATGCAGTTTCTCATGGGATTAGATGAGAGCTATTTGGCTATCAGAAGTAACCTCCGTACTAGAGAATCTTTTCCAAGTTTCAAAACTGCTTTCTCTGTTATAAGTGGTGAAGAATCTCACAGGAATGTTACTTCTGCTGTGACCACTAAACCTGCAGCAACTGCCTTTGCTGCAAAATCCTTTGACAATAAAAAGAAGTTCAATAACAACTATAAAGGATCTGGATCAAACTCTAATTTCAACTCTAATAATAATAACATAGGGCCTAATCCTAATCTGAAATGCACTAATTGCAATAAAACTCGTCATACTGTGGATATATGCTTTGATCTCATTGGATATCCTGCTGGTTATGTTAAAAGGAATTCTAATTCCAATTCTAGACCTGTGACTAGTAATAATGCCTCTGCTGATGTTCATTCTAATGGTGTGAGTAGCAATAATGCTACTACTGGGAACTCTCCTGTCTCTCTTTCTAGTGATCAGTTAGCAAGGCTCATGAACCTTTTAAATGAAAATGGTGTTTCCACTGCTAATGCCAATATGGCAGGTAAAAATTGTATGAATATAAGAGGAACCTTTTTCAATGGAAGTGTTAAATTTAATCTAAATTTCAAAAGATTTTTAATGGAAACACAGATGTCATTGTTGGAAACATAAGTTTAGGTTGGATTGTTGACTCAAGGGCAAATCAACATATGACTGCCTCTGCAAATTTTTTAACAAATGTTGTTGATGTTTCAAATCTGGGTTTAACTGTTGGTCATCCTAATGGAACCCAAGCCTTAATCACTAAAATTGGAGATTTGAAAATAAATAATGAAGTTACTTTATATGATGTTCTTGTGGTCCCTGAATACACTGTCAGCCTTCTCTCTGTTCATAAGCTGTCAATAGACAACAAGTTGTTTGTAACCTTTGATGAAAGTAATTGTTATATTCAGGAGTTAAAGGCAAATAAGAATGTGGGGATTGGTAAACAACTTAATGGCCTGTATCTGTTTGATGTGAACAATGCCTGTAAGATTGTCTCCAATAATTGTATTGCTAATTGTTTTACTTCCAAGACCCTTTTGCATCAAAGACTTGGTCACCCTGCTGATCAAGTCCTTGATGTCCTCAAAACTACTCTTAAACTTGATAGTCACTCTAAATCTGATCATCTCTGTGACACTTGTAACAAAGCAAAACAAACTAGAGAACCTTTTCTATTAAGCAATCATAAAACAACTAAAATTGGTGAATTGGTTCACTTGGATGTTTGGTGGGGAGGCCTATAAAATCACTAGTAGAGATGGTTTTAGATACTTTTTGACTATTGTTGATGACTTTCCAGAGTAGTTTGGGTATACATGCTAAAAGGGAAAGATGATGTCTATGATTCCTTATCAAGTTTTGTTCAAATGTTTTCAAATCAGTTTGAAATAAAAATCAAAGTTTTCAGAAGTGATAATGGAACTGAATTTATTAACAATAGACTTCAAACTTTCTTCAATGACAAAGGAATCCTTCATCAGACCACTTGTGTCTATACACCTCAACAAAATGAAATTGCAGAAAGGAAACATAGGCATCTACTTAATGTAGCTAGATCCCTTATGTTTTAGGGGGAATTACCTTTATATCTCTGGTCTGAATGTATCTTAACTGCAGTCTATATCATTAACAGGATTCCTTCATCTGTGTTGTCTGGAAAATCTCCTTATTTTTATGTGTATGGGCATGACTCTTCACTCTCTCACCTTAGGGTTTTTGGCTGTCTTTGTTATGCCACTGTTTTAAACAATCAAGATAAATTCAGTAGTAGATTTAAGAAATGTGTCTTCATTGGATACTCTAATTCAAAAAAGGGTTACAAATTTCTGAGTCTTGAGAACAAATCTATTTTCTACTCCAGAGATGTCAAATTTTATGAAACAATGTTCCCTTAAAAAATGAAAAATAACTTGAAACCAACTGAGTTTGAGTCTGGTGTCACTGAAGATTTGAATCACAAATTTTTTTTGACAGTGAAAACCCTAAAAGACCTAATGATGAGGGGAGAGTGTCTTCCAATGATGATGGCCCAGAGTTGATTCCTGATATAAATCAGGGTAATGATGACTCTGGTGCAACATTCATTGATGAAACAAATAATACACACCCTGAGGGCACTGTTTCTGATGAAACAGACTTTACAAATGATTTCTATGAAAATTCAGAATTCAATTCTAAAACTGAGGAGTTGCCAGTCCATACTCTTAGAAGGTCCTCCAGACAGACCAAATTACCCTCTAGTTTAAATGACTTTATTGTTGAGAGAAAAGTTAAGTATAGGGTTGAAAGAGTTGTGGACTATGCCAACCTTAATCATGACAATTACTGTTTCATTTATGCTTTAAATAAAAGTGTTGAGCCTACTTGTTATGAAGAAGCTATCTTAGACAGTAACTGGGTGGATGCTATAAATGCTGAAATTGAAGCCTTAAATGAAAACCACACTTGGGAAATAACAGATTTACCACCTAATAGGAAAGTTATTGGAAATAAATAGATTTATAAGATTAAATATAAATCTAGTGGTGATATTGATAGATATAAGGCAAGGCTAGTTGTTAAAGGTTTTAATCAAAAGGAAGGTATTGATTTTGATGAAACATTCTACCGAGTTGTTAAAATGTCTACTGTGAGATGTGTTGTTGCTCTGTCTGTTACTAATAACTGGCCCTTATTCCAATTGGATGTCAATAATGCCTTTCTATATAGAGACTTAGATGAGGATATCTATATGACCATTCCCAAAGGATTTGCCAACAAAGATAACAAAAACAAGGTTTGCAAACTTGTTAAGTCTCTCTATAGTCTGAAACAGGCTCTAAGAAAGTGGAATGAAAAACTTGTGTCTATATTAAAAGAGAATGGGTTTGTGTAATCCAGCAATGATCACTCTCTCTTCACCAAGTCTAAGAATAACAAATTTATTGCGGTACTTGTTTATGTTGATGATATAGTTATCACAGAAAACTTTGTGGATGAAATTGATAAGTTTAAAATCTTCTTGAAATCCAAGTTTAAAATAAAGGACCTTGGCCATCTTAAATACTTTCTGGGAATAGAAGTTATCAAAACTGGGAAAGATCTATGTCTTTCATAAAGAAAATACTGTCTGGAACTTCTAAAGGAGTATGGGTTACTTGGGTGTAAACTTGTGTCTA
This sequence comes from Tanacetum coccineum, assembly GCA_026074375.1. NCBI lineage: Eukaryota > Viridiplantae > Streptophyta > Magnoliopsida > Asterales > Asteraceae > Tanacetum > Tanacetum coccineum. The sequence goes on along the minus strand of BQNB010169685.1, from coordinate 1,625 downwards.
CACCTATGGAACCCAACTCTGTTTTGCCTTATATTCCCTCTAAAGATGCCACTTCTAGATAATATAACTGGATATCAAAAGCTTCTTGGAAAACTTATCTATCTCACTCACACTAGGCCAAATATTGCTTACTCTGTCCATTGTCTTGCTCAATATATGCACTCCCCCTTGAAGTCTCATCTGAACAGTGCTCTGAATGTTCTAAGATATCTCAAAGGTGCTCCTGGTAAGGGTATTGGATATAACTATGGTGAGTGTAATAATAATCTCAGTGGCTACGGTGATGCAGATTGGGCTAAATGCCTTAAGACTAGAAAGTCTGTTATTGGCTATTGTGTTTTCTTTAACAATTGCCTTATATCATGGAAAAGTAAAAAAACAGAACACTATATTCAAATCATCCACAGATTAGAGTACAGATCTCTTTCTTCTGTTGCTTGTGAGATCATTTGGATACATAAGTTTCTTTTGGATCTCAATACTAAAGTCTCTCTCCCTATTGATTTACACTGTGATAATAAATATGCATTACAATTAGCCATCAATCCTGTTTTCCATGAAAGATCTAAACACTTTGAGATTGATGTACACTTTATCAGAGAAAAAATTGCAAAAGGGCTCTTGAACACAAAGAAAATTTATTCTTCAGACCAAACTGCAGAAATTCTAACTAAGCATCTTCCTGTTTATCAACATAAACATGTGTGTGAAATAGTAGGAATGTTTGACTTATTTAGCAATCAGATTAAGGGGGAATATTCAAAATAAGCAATTATGAGCTTATAATCTGACCTAAATAAGTCCTTTATTAAGCTCTCTTACTCTTTGGCTTCTAGCTTTGTTGGTTTTGCAGGTTCAAAGTTTAAAAGGTCTTTTCTGCCAACTCTCATTGTTGATAATCTACCTTTGGCTCAGTTTTATATCTAATAAAAGATGGAGGGGCTGTGTGAACCTTTTGTGGCTATATATTGACGAGAAAGGGTGTCGTCCTCAAGACACACTCAAAAACATAAACCCTAATTTCAATAACTCTCCCATCTGCTCTCATTTCATTTCTGTAATCGTTTGATTATTATTTATCAGATATCAATCTGATCTTACATTTGTGTAATAATCTGATCCTACATTTGTTTGGATCGTTTGTTAGTGATTTGTGCCAACGTATTTATTCTAAGGTTGATATTTGAGGTTCAGTTGTTGTTCTTTGATACATTCCTACAAAAAAATTACAGTAAAGGCTACTCCTCCTTATATGAACTATTGTTTTCAGAACGGAGGACCACTTTTATAGTGAACGCTCAAAACCAACTTAGGTGAAAAAATAATATATATATATTATATATTCATAAAACGTGGAAGTAGTTAGAATATTTGAAAATGCTCTAAACCATAAATAGGTACTAACAAGCAAAAGAACCCGCGTGTTGCGACGGGGCTAATTTTTTCCCGAATATTTTTTTTTACGTTTTGGGGGGTTTTATTTTTGGGCGATGCGTTATGGCGGAGCTAATTTTTAATATTTTCTTTTTTTGTATGATTCGGGGGAAAAAAATTTGCGTTGGGACGGGCTAATTTTTTCCCAAATATTTTCTTTTTTTGGGACGGTTTTGTAAATTTTTTTACGG
>BQNB010169684.1:0-13753 GCA_026074375.1 Tanacetum coccineum | reverse complement strand
TTCCAGAATGGAATAGCTCTGACACCACTTGATATGATCCAAACCAGTCCCTAATCAGTAGGAAGGAGGTTTGATCCACAATTAACCAGAAAACTCAAGAACAATAGAAAAGAGTTTTGGAGATTAAAAGTGATTTGTTATTGATTATGAATTAAGAGAGAATTCTTTACAAGAATTGTGAGAAAAATGATTAGCTAATTGGAAATGTTACAAGTGATTGGTATTTATACTAATGAAATAAAAGAGATAAACTGTAACGACTTTTCCCGCGCAATTTGAACTAATAACTGTCATTTGACTTTCTAGTTTGACTTTCTTGTTTGGCTTCAGCTCATATCACTTTGTTATGCATATAATACATGCATTGTATACATTCACGTATGCAAACCAAAGTCATACATATTTGACTTCACTTTTGGCCTTTTACTTGTTTAATCGTTTGGCAATAAGAACATATGTGTTCCGATTGATTTTATTCAAGAACACGAAACCCTTGTTTGTTTCGTTGTTTATTCGTGAAGCAAGTACTAGCATTCTAGCGTATCTCGGTGACGTGTAGTGTGAGCATACCATAGAGGTTATCTATTTTGGTAACTTGTTTGGTTCTGCGTATTAGATTTATACATACGCGTATATTCAAGAACGATGTTTCGTTAATTGCTAAAAGGTACACGCTTCTTGATCATTTGTTAATTATATATTATATACGTGATTTATTTATTCCGCTGCATACTCGTGTTATTAATTGGTTAATTAGATCTTAAAACCCAACAGTGGCATCACGAGCCATCCTATAGAATTTTTAATTACAAGGAAAAATTTTGTCAAAATTAGGGTTCTTGATTAATTTTAAACCCTTTGGGCGTTTTGATCCATAAAGATTCGATCTTTACGTTAAAGATGTGATAGTGGTTATTAAAATTAATCAGACGAATTCTAAGGTTGCATGAAATTTTGATGTGCTAAATTTGATGTGTTTATTGTAAATTGATCAATTGTTAGTTTAATTAAATTGTTAATTTGAGATCCATGATAAAATCATGCAAATTTATCATGGATTGATATTTGATATATAGATCTTGTTAAAGTGTTAAAAAGATAATGAATAAATATGATCAAGATTTGACATAAACTTTAAATATTTGATATAATTGGTAAGATCCATAATTCAAGAACTCGGGAAGACCCTTTTTATTGAATTAATGGGGCCTAATGGTTAAAAGGTTTATGTGCTATGTGGTTTTATTTATATAAGGCTTACGCAATCGATATTATCGATGTATGTGGTATGAGTCATTGGATGAATGAGCCTTATATGAATAAAGGCATAATTTTAATTATTAGATAATTAGGATCATATTTAATGTTTGCATGTTCTTAATTGTTAAGCGTTTAAATAATTGTTATTTAATTTAGTTTATGTTTATATGATTTTATTTTAACTTCTTGACTTGTGAGAAAATAAAAGGGTTTTTTTCAAAAAATAAATATAAACATGATTAATGATTATCGAATTGGGTTTGGTTATCTATAATGTTAGGGCTCATACCTTAACCTCCCACGTCGAGACTAGCAATTTATAGTTTATAATGTAATTTTTAAATTAAAGATTTAATATTTATCAATGACGTAATTTGCAAAAGTATTATCTAGTTGCAAGGATAAGGTTCGGGGAGACTCATCAAGACTTCGGTCTTTAGACACCATTACCCTAACTACGTTGTAGTTTCCTTACCTTGTATACTATTTAGGAAGCCGCGAATGGTCTAGGGTTTGAATGGCTTTTAATCATTCTTTAATCTTTTCCCGCGATAAATAGCAAATCTTTATATTTAAAATTACGTTGAATCGTCAATTTTTAAGGTAACACTATTTATGCATGAGATGCGATGATAATGAGTTATACCGTAATAATAACTTAATGAGTAAAAGTTTTTATTAAAATTTATGATACGAAGATGTATGCATGCTTCTTCGTACATATTTGACACGTCAAATATAAATACTCTTTTGAAATTAAGTTGTTGCCATCCAATTTGTAAGAACACTTGCAGTTTCTTTTTACTATGCGTGAGACGTATGTAAATTGTAATCCCAAGGTGATTATACACTTTTTCGTGAGACGTTAGTGTTACATAATCATAGTTCTTGATTGGACGACTTAATCGGTTTAGTGCTGAGACCTTAAACTCGAGGCATAGATGGGATGAAACATGCTTACTAGTATATTATTGTAATAAAGTAAGTCCCATAAGGTTTTAGGAATTGCACCGGTGACAATTATTGATCGTCAATTACCTTTTGAATACACCATTGCTAGCTGATCAACTAATGTGATGGTGGTATGTCAAGTTGGGTCCTAGCCTTTAGAAAATTAATTGTTTAAAAAGTTTAAACATGGGTAGTTAATTTTCTATAAGGAATAATTATCGAAAATACTAAAATTAAATTTTCCGATTCTATTAATAGTATTAATGCAACGATAAAACCGTAATTAGTAGTTTGTTTCTTTCTTGAATAAGTCAAACTGAGACTCCTTTCCTTGTAAGGAGACTCGTTCCTATAATCTTTCTTGCTCTGGAAAGTTATAATAGGAACGTAGGAATTGTCCTAATGTAATAAAACTCATAGCAAACTTAAATGTTAAGTAGATTGCATAACTTATATTTTCATATAGATTTCATCACCCTTATTTGGTGGTGAGTACTTTGAAACATATAAGACATTCGGATAACTAGAGAATATGTTCTTAAAGCTATCAAAGGATAACATCTTAATGTAAGATGCTTTATGAGTTCTTGATTAGGAAATACCAATACTACCGTAAAAGTGGTAAAGGCAAACTAGTATAATGTATATAGTTGTTTGTCTTAATCAAAATTAAGGAGGAAATTGCATGCTCAATTTTCAAGGTATTAAATAGCATCGATGGATAGCCCCTCATCTACATAGTAAAACTTTTGAACTCCAAGTACATTGCTACTAATTAAGATTTCAAAGAGAACTAGAAAATAAATAGATCACTATTTGTTTCCACTGGTTATGTAACACTTGCAATGTTGTCAAATCCAGTGGGAGCATCATTATTTATTTTTGAACAAGACATTAATGTAATGTTGTCTAATTCAGTGGGAGCTACAAGGTTTATTATCTTGGTAGTAACCTAGATTATTTCTCGCTTATCTTGAGATAATGCATAATTTTCCAACTATAGACACTCATGTTTTTAAGGATAGTCATGCACTATTTCTTATTAAACAAAGTGGTTCTATATCTACTTGTAATGCTAGTATCTGTGACACTATCATATTGTACATATAAACAAACGAACGTCGTGTTGTTTGACTACATGTATGATGTTGTGCCATGCACAAGTGGGAGAAATCTTTATTGTGTGCAAGGTACAACACATGACAATAACAATATGATTAAAGGTTTTCTTAAGCGTAAGGTAAGAAACAATATGTCGAGATATGAATTGAAGACTACTTCAAGTAAAATGTTTATGTGTTTTTGGAATGTCCAAAATAATGAAGTAATCTTGATTAACTTGAAATTACTGCTGAAGCCAAGAGTTGACGTTCAGAATTACTTTAGTTAAATATGTTTATGTTTATTGTAAATTAATAAACATTAAGTCCGTTAATTGTTAAAAGACTTATAACATAAAGTAAGCGTTCAAAAATTACTTTAGTTAAATCTGTTTATGTTTAATGTAAATTAATAAACATCAAGTCCTTTAAATATTGAAAGACTTATAACATAAAGTAAGTTATATCTTCTGGCTATGACATGAACAAAAGTCATTGAATTATTCAATGGCAAAATAATGTATAGTTAACATGGATAGAGTTTTTGAACTAGTTAAAGCCGTATACATTATTGCATGCAAATAGGTTTTTAAATACTATATATTCAATTGTGTTTGACAAAATTGATAAGTATGCGACCTAAAGAGTATTAAGTTATTTAAAAGATTGTGATAAAGTCTTACAATAAGATTACTCATAGAATACCACATATTTATGGTATGTCTAGAGTGTTGAATCAAATTCTTTGGAATTATTTGATTTTGATAACTTAAATATTTTACCTCTAAATATCTATCAAGGTTTGAAATTGAGTATGTCTTGTATACACTCAATAAAACTCCAACCTAGAAGGTTAATAAGACATCATCATGATTATGGAATGTGATGACTCTATTTAAGTCTTAAAATTGAAGTTCTGAATTTGTTAAAAGTCTTATGAAGAATGACATTAACAAACTAAACTCAGGAACTGTCAATGTATCTTGTAATGTCCTTCTACATGCTAAGTAATTATAGAAGAGTCTAAAATTATAAAAAGCAAGTGGGAGCATTTTTAGATCTTAAAGAGATAAAAATACAAAATACATAACCTTCTTAAACACACTAGTGAATATCATATCGAGGCTTTAAATGTTAAACCTTGTAATGATATAACTTTCGTTCATAGATCCGCAAGGATACCTTAAATACTTGATTGATAAATGTTATATCAATATTGAGGAATATGAGTCACATGATCAAAGTGAACCTATTAATTATTAAAGATGCATTATTGAATTTTTAATTTTGAATTTGGTATCATTGTGAAACCATTAAGATGCATTGTTGAATTTTGAATTTGATTAATAACTCAAACTATGAATGTTAAGATGTTGTCCATAAAGATAATCATTTTTGGAACTTGATTGATCTTTAACTAAACAGTTAGACTGTGAAGTTAAAATGAGTTTCTTCAAAGAGAAGAAAAACCAAAGTGGTTTGGTTCTTGGTTTTGAACTCATAAGGACAATGTTGTACACATATTTGATGCATGCATTATGATAAGATTTTAATCATATGCAAGCAATAGTTTTGATTAAATATTCTTTCTATGCAAATTAATTATATAAAGATTATTGATTGTCATACTAGTGTTCATATTGATGAAATATAACAATGGAATTTAAAACTCCTCCTTGAATAATTGCTATTGTGAGGATGGTTAGTAATCAAAGGAGTTTATGAATTCATATAATCTTTATAAAGTGTACAAAGGGAAAGAATCCAAGCGTGGATCATTGTAAGCATCTAGGAGAAGAATCTTAAGTTTATTATTAAATAAGTCACTTAGTTGATTTAAATTTAATTATAATTAAGATAACTCCTGAGTATTTCTAAAAGCTAGTGGGAGTACCATGTTCAGGTTTCTTTCACCAGAAAGATTTAGGAAATAAAACTTACAACCTTGAAATATATGTTTATTACTATGAACATATGCGGTATATAAATCTAACATAATTTGACATACCATTTAGAAAGTCTCAATGGATATCTTTTGATAAGATAGAACATGAATGAAATCTTAAGTTAGACTAAAGGATTCATTATGTATGTTATATTGTGTAGAGGAATAGTTGTATCATGCATGAATGCAAGATGATTTGACAACATTGGTATTTAGTCGAAAGTTATTAGATAATTATAGAATTGAATATTTTAACAGAATATGTTTCATTTTGGAATTCTTCTTAGATTATGGATTTGTCCATAGTAATGGAAATCTAAGGATATATATTGTAACAATTTGTTGTGCAATTAGAATAAACCAATGAACTTAGAGTTTATGAGATGCCAAACATTATTAAGAGAATATTCATTGTTTATGGATTTTAAAAGCATGGGGCTGTTTATGTACACGGATGCTAAGTAGAATTGAGATGACACTCAATACTAGTCATGGTATGATTTCATTTTTGATGATGATCATGTGGAGTAGTTGTGTTTAACTGAGAGCATAGTTGCATTATACATTAATGAATAAGAATACTTTACACTTTTGGAAGCTGCGAAAGATGATTGTTGTCAATAGTTGATGTCACACACCTTATGAGATATAGTGTGTTAATATTGAGATATTTGTATAAACAAACAATCATCATAGATATTCAAGAACTTCAGTAATTTAATTCTTGAAATAAGTATTCTCAAAATTCTGAAAGATCAAAACTAGTTGGAATTATGAAATCTAAGCCTTGTCAGCAAGTACGATCGTCGTATCTTGAGGCATGATTTGTCAACTAGCATTATCATGCATTTGATCTATTTAGTATTTGGATAAGGGATGTTAAGACAATTTTATTAATGATAGAGATACGAGGTATGAAGTTATATTTAATATAAATTGTGTCCTATATTTGCATGTTTAATCCGTGAATAATATTTATTATCCTAAATTAGTCCATTGTTGATCAACAATATGGGAATATTGTTGAACTAAGACAAATCTGAGTGATTGGTGATATCTTGGATATTAAAGGATGTGTCCGCCAAACTCACATGATATTCATAAGATGAATATTGGACTTCCCCAACTAACAAGATTATTACTTTATGGATCGTCGTCATTAAGTAAATATTGTAAGTGATTTTATTTACTAAATACTTAGACTTGAGATGCAAGTAGGTCTTGCATGTGTGGATAATCCTTCTTGATGTAGTTTAAGTTATCCTGAATAAGGTAGCTAATAAGGACTATTTTCAGAAGTAATTTTGAAGCATATGACTTGACACTTGTAGTCAATAAAGAATTTGTTCCTTCAATAGTTGAAGAACTAGGCCCCTCGTAAGGTTAATCAGATGTATGTGTGGCCACACCCAAAAACTCATGTAGATATGTCTCAATGATTTTTGGTAATCTTGATTAATCATATATATGAGAAACAGAATCGTTAATTAATGGAATGACTTAGATCCATATCTATTTTTTAACACGGTATCGGAAAAAAAGGGATTGTTATAATACATCAATTCATTTATCTGTGACTTTATGAATCATCACTCGGATATCTCTGGGAGCATTGGTCGTGTTGCTAGACGCTTACATATGTTATTATAGATATTTGGTACATGTCCAAGTGGGAGCTGTTGGATTATGTCAACGTAAAATAATATATGTCCGGGAATTTTATTCGAGCCTACGGGACGCACGCGTTAATACGTAAAACAATTATAGTAAATATATTAAATGTAATATATTTTGTGTTAAGCACTTAAAAGAGGTTAATTTTTAATAAAATATTTAATGGGAGTTATATTAGTCATTAATAGTTAAAAGAAGGACTAATATGCAATTATGGAGAAAAGGAAAGTATGGGATTTATTTCTTTTTTCCTTTAGCCAATTTGTTTCCTAATCTTCAAGAGGAGGTGGAATTACCTAACTTGCAAGCCAAGTTATGTAGGCTATATAAGGAGGTCTAGGGATTATTATTTGTCATATCTTCCCTATTGCTCGATCGGTCGAACCAAACCCCAAGGGTTTCGATTTGTGTTTGTTCGACCAAAACCAACAACCCACAAGAGTTTTTCATGTTGATTGATTCAAGAGTCGAAGGCATTTGGTGGCTTTATCACTACTAGTACTAACATACTTAATTGTTTGCTAAGAACGTATTGTGTGTGTTGAAGTAGAGAGATCTTACTTTAGATCTTGGGTGGTTTTTGCATGGTATCATTTATTATACACATGCGCATATTCAATAACGGTTTCGTTTAGTTTAAAAGGTACACGCTTCTTGATCCCTTTGTCAATTGCATATTCTATATGTGTTAATCTTTCCGCTGCGTACTCATGATATATTTAATGGTTAATAGTTGTTAAAACCCAACAAAACCATTGTCCTGTTTATCTAAAAATAGTAGGCTTTTTTGTTCATCAATTGTATGGATAATTGTGCTCAAAAAAAAGATAAAGCATAATGGCTTTTAATTATGCTATTCACATGGCATCAAAGGAACAAAAAAATGTAGTTTAATAATACTTCTGGATGAATGATATGACTTATTGAAAGGTTCTACCATGATAATAAATGAAAGTTCATCCAAGTGATCTATTATTGTCATCACCAATTACATCACGCCCACTAAAGATCCCAGCTTCTTCAGTAAACTTTTCTTCATCGTTGAAACTAAGTGATGCTAAAGAAGATGATGAGCAACTTCTCAGTAACAGAATCTGAACACTTTTGTAGGATAAGATTAGTGAAAACTCTGAACATATGTACAAACAAGAAATAATTCATATAATATTTGACTTTCAAAAATTTCATGATTGTGATATCAAACAAGCATACGAAGATATTTAGATGATAAAGATCATGGTGTACACGCTCTTCTAAAGAGCAGATAACAAGATTATCAAATAAATGTGAGAACACCTCAAGTCAACAATCAAAGAGTCATCATAAGAGTATGAAACTCAACTCTTATATGCCAATAAACACATATGAACCTTACGCTCTATGAGCATAAAAACAATCAACTTCTGATCACCAATATAATGTCTTAAACCATAAACTAAGCAACAGATAGACTTCTGTTATATTACCATAGGTCCATAAGACTTGCAGCATCAATAAATCTTAGTTTAATAACTTAGTTGTGTTACTTTTAATAGGTTACACTAAGTTCTATGTTCCTATAGTTTGAAGTAGTTATCTTAGGTAATTAATTATGTACTAAGTAGGTAGTTATTTACTATAGTTGCAACTTGCAAGCAGTTATAACTTGTAAGCAGTTTGTACTTTCCTTATATATATGGAATAATCAAAAAAAGGAGGATAAGTTGTCTTTTCTAGAAATCTGTGTGTGTGTGTTTTAAGAGATCAGAGAGTTCACTTTAATGAGCTCTCAAAGTTCATGAACAAACGAAACAAAAAAGGCAGAACATCAAACAAACACTCAAAACCCTCATCTGATTTTACCCTACAAAGACCTGTAACGAGATCCATAAGTCGAGACCATAACAACTTGGTATCGGAGCAACAAGATATGGGTGACTCGATGCAACTCTTCCAGCAACAATTTGAGGCTTTCATGAAGCGAAACAACAAGGATCAGCAACGCATACAATCTCAGTTTGATGAGATTAGGTGAGAAAACAGTAACAACAGCGCCACACATGAACCTCGCGTCAATCGACGCAACGAAGAAGGTCCTGATCGTGGTGGTGGAGCTACTGGGGGCACAAACCGTCGCTGCAAACTGGATTTTCCTCAGTATGATGGGTCAACAGACCCTTTACCATGGATAAGTCGATGTGACTACTATTTTAGACACCAACAGATTGTGGATGAAGAGACGATGAGTATGGTAGCTCCACATCTAGAGGATGATGCCCTTTAAAACTGGACAGGGATCGCCCACATATGGACTCGGAGGAGTTCAAGGACCATTGTCGCTGACGATTTGGTTCTTATGGTAGTCGTAGTAAGTTAGGAGAGTTGGTCAAACTCTGACAGACCGGATCTGTGGAGGAGTACCAACGACAATTTGAGAAATTGGCTGCCCGTACATGTCATCTTCGATCAGAACAAGAAATGGAGATTTTCATCAACAGGTTGCAAGAATACATTGCAATGGAAGTAGAATTACAACGACCAACTGATCTCACTTCCGCTATGTACTATGCACGTTTATATGAGCGACGACGATCTGAAAATCAGTTAGAGCAACAATCTGTTCAGTGAGTTGATCCACTTCAAACTAATATGTCGTCATCAACACAACGACCCAATCACTATATCAAGCGTTTATCAAGGTCGGAATAGCAAAACGACGAGCGAAGAATTTGTGTTTTAACTGTGATGAAATCTACTCACCGGGTCATCATTGCAATCAGTTATTTAACATCGGTATGGCAGAATCTTCTGATGATCACGAACCACATATATCGTATACTTAATAGTGTTTCTCAATTGTTGGAAATCTCCTTTTCGCTTCAGGACAAGCTCATTGTCAGGGAGGGGAGTAATGTTATATTACCATAGGTCCATAAGACTTGCATCATCAATAAATCTTAGTTTAATTACTAGGTTAGTTATGTTACTTTTAATAGGTTATAGTAAGTTCTATGTTCCTGTAGTTTGAAGTAGTTATCTTAGGTAATTAATTATGTACTAAGTAGGTAGTTATTTACTGCAGTTGCAACTTGCAAGCAGTTATAACTTGTAAGCAGTTTGTACTTTCCTTATATATATGGAATAATCAAAAAAAAGGAGGACAAGTTGTCTTTTCTAGAAATATCTGTGTGTGTGTTTTTTAAGAACACCCTAACATCATCAACAAAGACAATCATGCTTACCCGGTCTAGGTGGCATACTCATTAGAGCATGTATATATAATTACTTATCCAACTGCTATTAAAAGGCTTATAGGGAGTCGTGTATTTCAATAGCAGGATTAGGCTTTAATAAGTGTTCATACCCAACACGTTCTAAAGCTTCTTAGACCCAATACATATACAGCTAATAAAAACGATATAAAACTTCACACACTTTACAATTTTGAATAACGAAAAATGAGGCTCAGATCTGCAAGTATAGGTTCGCTATGAAACTCCCGTCATGGTTACGGCTAAGTTTCGGATGTGGCTGCCCAGCCAAGACACGGGCTTCAGTAAACTATGATCCGGCAAAACAACAAATGCAGAAAAATATCATCATCGCCTGTTATTTACGTCATAATATTTTTTAAATGAACAGTGCTAAAGCAGTAACAAAGAAGTATATAAGCAGCATCAAACATGAGCTACCTTTGCCTGCTAAATACCACAACTTCAAATTGTAATAAACAGCATCAAACTCATATTCCAGCCCCCTCTTATTTTTCAAAAGATCAAATAAACACAATTTTTCATATTCCGTATAACAAATACGCAAAAAAGTATGTATGTACGCTCTGGACACTATCAACGATATGGAAGTTATTCATTTAACATTTCATGTATATCAATATCATCTCGACTTATGTGTTTAACATATTTTATATGTCTATAATTTTGACTCATCCGTTTAACATATCTTGTATGTCTATATAATCTCGACTCATCCGTTTAACATATCTTGTATGGCTATATAATCTAGACTCATCCGTTTAACGATCTTGTATGTCTAATAAAAAAAAACATTCTGGTTTCTCGGTTTGTTCCGGTCCGGTCGGTTCAGTTTCTCAATTCGGTTCGGTTTGGTCGGTCCGTTTTCTCGGTTCGGTCTGGTTTCTTGATTCGTTTAATTAAACTTGTCATTTCCGAACTTTCGAGTTGAACATGATATTTTATACTTTTTTAGGCTGCACATTCATCAAGTAACACAAAAACAAACATTCATTTACCTAAATATTATACATACCACCTGTAGAAGCACAAGCGAGACCTTAGACCGGTAACCGTATAAGACTTACAAACAGACACTTAAACATAGTTTAATTTGACACAGACACTTAAATAAACACTTAAAGAAAGCTTCTAAACAGACACCTTACAACTATAATAGATGTATACACATGCTAGACGTACACACGCCACCGTTTTATTCGACACAGTTTTAACACACTAGGAGCTGGGCACAGCACATCCCACTTCGAATTACATTCGAGCTGCTAAATTGGTTAAATGAAAATACTACTCTAAACTAAATTTCCCCATGTCATTGTAAAGCTCGTGTAGTAGTGCAGTTGAATCAATTGTGTGCTTCTCGGGATGCGTATACATTTCTAATGTTGCCTCGAGTACTTGTAGCTTTCCAATCAAGAGTTTGCAGTTTGCACACTCTGCATTTCTTGAAGGTCCTGGAGAATAGCTTGGAGGTGTTGAAGGTCCTGGAGAATAGCTTGGAATCGTTGAAGGTCCTGAAGAATAACTCGGAGTCGTTGAAGGTCCTGGAGAATAACTTGGAGTCATTGAAGGTCCAGGAGAATCGACCAGTAGACGGACTCGTTCCTCTTTCCATAAAAAAATTTACATCCAAAATAATTTTCTCGAGGCTGTTAAAGAGTAAAGAAAACAATTTTTAACAACTAACCAAATTATTTGTATATTACACATATAAAAAACATGTGATTGTTCACCTTTGACCGTGGACATGCATAGTATAGTTTACCACGGGTTTTAGGTTTATACGATTCTCGCAAAACTACATCTCCGGCTCCATAACGACACGCAAAAGCTTCATATGGCACCATCTTCATAATAACAGTATGTATGTTGATGGTTGTGATGGTAAGAGTGTGTGTGATATATTGGTGGTTGTGAGGATAATACATGCTTTTATGGTAAAAAAGAGTGCTTTTGGCGGGAACTCTTGGCGCCAATTTTGTGAGGGTTATAGTTAACCAGGTTTTTGGCGGGAACTCTTGGCGGTAAGTTTTCCCGCCAACGTTTCCTTGGGAAACACTTCTCATGTATAACGATACCATATCGACTCCTCCGTTGAACATATCATGTACAACGATAGCATCTCGACTCATCCGTTGAACATATCATATACAACGAAACCATCTTAACTCATCCGTTGAACATCTCATGTACAACGATACCATATTGACTCCTCTGTTGAACATATCATGTACAACGATAGCATCTCGACTCATCCGTTGAACATATCATATACAATGAAACCATCTCGACTCATCTGTTGAACATCTCATGTACAACGATAGCATCTCGGCTCATCCATTGAACATCTCATGTACAACGATAGCATATCGTCTCATCCGTTGAACATCTCATGTACAACGATACCATATCGACTCATCCGTTGAACATATTATGTACAACGATAGCATCTCGACTCATCTGTTTAACATATCATATACAACGAAACCATCTCGACTCATCCGTTGAACATATCATATACAACGAAACCATCTTGACTCATCTGTTGAACATCTCATGTACAACGATAGTATATGGTCTCATCCATTGAACATCTCATGTACAACGATACCATATCGACTCCTCCGTTGAACATATCGTGTACAACGATAGCATCTCGACTCATCCGTTGAACATATCATATACAACGAAACCATCTCGACTCATCCGTTGAACATTTCATGTACAACGATAACATCTCGGCTCATCCATTGAACATCTCATGTATAACGATAGCATCTCGTCTCATCCGTTGAATATCTCATGTACAACGATACCATATCGACTCCTCCGTTGAACATATCATGTACAACGGTACCATCTCGACTCATCCGTTGAACATCTCGTATACAACGATATCATCTCGACTCATCCATTGAACATCTCATCTATAAAACAAGTGAGCCATAACCGTTGGATAATCTCGAGATCAAAATGCAACAGATTAAATAATTTTTATAATTATTTAAGTCATTTGTGATAATTTTTAATAATTTACTATTAGATAATATTGACTAAATATATTTGTACTTATCACTCCACAATTATAGGAGTTGATATACTCTATCACTCCACAATTATAGGAGTTGATTATCTCTATCACTCCACAATTATAGGAGTTGATTATCTTGTATTCTTGTCATTATAAATATAGATACATCACACCATTAGATGTGTGGTTAATTCAATATTCATTATAGGTGTGTAGCTAGATGTAATAGAACTTTGAATTGAGTTAGTTGGCTTCAACACTCTTTTTTGATTCCTTTGTAATTTACTAGCTCTTTGCTGGTGGTTCTAATAAAGTCACCGTTCAAAAAAAACTAACATTGTTTAATTGACCGGGTCATGTGACATCCATGTTATAGAGGCTTAACGGAATCTTGTTTTCATAAAACAAATCAAGAACATGGATCTGATATTAAAAGTGATGAACAAAAACTCATTTTAAGTTGGAAAATTATTGACAACCTCATTATTGTTTCCTTTAAGTAGTGCTAACCAGTCCAAATGTGGTCACTGTTTCTTACGAC